>PVJI01029064.1:0-15720 GCA_004026765.1 Micronycteris hirsuta
GGAACCAGAGGGTCCCAGTTCGATTCCCAGTCGGGGCACATGCCTGGGTTTCGGGCCAGGTCCCCAGTGAGGGCCATGTGAGAGGCAACCGTACATTTCTCTTTCTCCCTCTCTTCTCCTCTATCTAAAAATAAATAAATAAAATCTTAAAAAAAAAAGAAGTGGAGAGACCTTTAGTGGAGATATTTCAGAAGGAGGGAGGGAGGGAGGTGGGGGAGAGAGAGAGAGAGAGAGAGAGAGAGAGAGAGAGAGAGAGAGAGAGAGAGAGAGAGAGAGAGAGAGAGAGAGAGAACAAGCCAGAGGATTACATGGTTAGACTTTATTATTCCTCCTTCTGATCTTCAGCAAAGAGGCCAAATCCAAGTTGAATCCAGAGGCTGTGGGAGCCCTGGTGATGTAGTTCATACAGGTCAGCTTTATAGGAAAGATAACAGGGTAGAGAAGAGTGGAGAATATATAAGGAAGGGAAAATGAAAGACATTGACACTAGGCCTCATATTTACACATTCAGAGTAGAGTGGAGAGCATGGTTTTGGAGAGATGTGACACCATATAAACAATTTTTCTGCATCAGGGTTAAATGGTGTTGTCAGTGGTGACAGCAGATACTGTGGACTTAAGAGGACATGGTTGGAGGAATTGCTTATTTGATTCCTTGTCACATCCATAGCCTGACTTGGTGCCACTGTACCAAAAGTGTCAGTACTTGTGTCTATTTTCATCTTGAAAGATATTTTCTCAGTCCTTAATCTCAGAATAAACTGTCACCTGTGGCTACATGTGTAAATATTCTCCCTTGCTGCTTTTAAGATTCTCTCTTTGTCTTTAAAATTTAGCATTTTAATTATGATATGTCTTGGAGTAGGCCCCTTTGAGTTCATCTTGATTGGGACCCTCTGTACTTCCTGAAATTTCATGGCTTTTCCCTCCTCCAAGTTAGGAAAGTTTTCTGTCATTATTTTTTGTGCAGGGTTTCTATTCCTTACTCCTTTTCTTCTCCTTCTGACATTCCTATAATGCAATTGTTGTTATGTTTCATGTTGTCCCGAAGTTTCCTTAAATTATCCTCATCTTTTTGGAGTCTTTTTTCATTTTGTTGCTCTACCTGGGTATTTCTTTCTACCTTGTCTTCCAGCTCATTGATTTGAGCTTCATTTGGTCTGTTTGTAATTCCTTGTATTTTTTTATTTCAGATGTTGTAATCTTCATTTCTTTCTTGTTTTTGTTTATAGTTTCAAGTTCCTTTTCCATGCTGTTGTATTTACCACTCAGTTCCTTGTAGTCGTCACTGAGTTCCTTAAGCATCCTTATAACCTTTTAAAAAAAATTCTATGTCTGATAGATTGCTTGCCTCAATTTCATTGAGCTCTTTTACTGGAGATTCTTCCATTTCTTTTTTTAAACTATATTTTATTGATTATGTTGTTATAGTTGTCCCACTTTCCCCCCTTCTTGCCCCCCACACCCTTACCCCCCCTTTCCCCTCCCTTTAGTTTTGTCCATAGTTCATACACATAAGTCCTTCTGCTCCTGCACTTCCTATACTATTCTAACCTCCCCCTATCTGTTGTCTACCTCCCATTTATGCTACTTGTTCTGTTCCCAATTCCCACCCTCTCCCCCTACCATTCCCCTGTTGATATTCCTCCATACCTCATATAACTCCCTTTAACATTTCATACAGTAAAAGCTGGCTGGTGATGAACTTCTTGAACTTGACCTTATCTGAGAAGCACTTAATATGCCCTTCCATTCTAAATGAAATCTTTGCTGGATAGAGTATTCTTGGATGTAGGTCCTTGCCTTTCATGACTTGGAACACTTCTGTCCAGCCCCTTCTTGCCTGGAAGGTCCCCTTTGAGAAATCAGCTGACAGTCTTATGGGAATTCCTTTGTAGGTAACTGTCTCCTTCTCTCTTGCTTCTTCTAAGATTCTCTCCTTATTTTTAATCTTGGGTAATGTAATTATGATGTGTCTGGGTGTGTTCCTCTTTGGATCCAACTTCTTTGGACTCTCTGAGCTTCCTGGACTTCCTGAAAGTCTATTTCCTTCACCAGCTTCGGGAAATTCTCCATCATTATGTGTTCAAATAATTTTTCAATTCCTTGTATTTCTTCTTCTCCTTCTGGCAGCCCTATGATCCGTATGTTGGGGCATTTACAGATGTCCTGGAGGTTTCTGAGCCCCTCCTCCATTTTTTGAATTCTTGTTTCTTCATTCCTTTCTGGTTGGATGTTTTTTTTTCTTTCTGCTGGTCCACTCTGTTGATTTGAGTCCCAGTTTCCTTCTTATCTCTATTGGTTCCCTGCAGATCTCTCCTCATTTGTTCTAGCAATTTCGATAATTTTTCATCGAATTCTGAAAGCATCCTTATTACAAGGGTTTTAAACTGTGCAACTGATAGGTTGGCTATCTCTTGGTCGGTTAGCTCTGGAGCTTTAATCTGTTCCTTTCTTTGGGCCATTTTTTTTCCCTCGGTGAGCCTGTTACTGTAAGGGGGGTGGAGCCTTGGGGTTCCCCTGTGCAGGGAAACTCCCGGTAGTTGTGCTGTGAGGTAGCCTGTGGGGGCGGGACCTGAGAGCACAATGGCGCCTTCTCCGCTCTCCGCACCCACACCGCCTCCTGCAAGCGATTTGAGCCCCTCTGCGATAGCTCCAGGGGTCTCTCCGGGGTCAGTGGACGGGCTGCACAGCTCCAATCCCCCGTGGGTCTCCCCAGCGAACTCTCCTGGGAGTCCAGGAGTTCCTCCCGCCGCCAACTCCACCCCCACAGGTGCTCTCAATCTGTGCCGATGGGTTGCGCCCTGCTTTCTCTCCCGGTCCGCCTGCACGAGAATGTGGACCTGCCTGGTCCACCAGTCTCGACCTGCTGGGTCCGGATGAGCCGGGCGCTGGCTGCTCTTCGGTCAGGCACCCCCGTCTCGGTGTGCTGCAGCCCCGCGGGAACTGCCCCTCCAACTGCGGACCTGCCGTCTGCTCACCTGCTCGCCGCGGGGTCTCTGAGCGCTCTCCCTCTGCCCTGCTCCTCCCGGCTCACCAGACTGGACGAATGTATCTTCTTTAATTCCTTGGTTGTCGGACTTCCTCTCTATACAATTTTCTGTCAGATCTGGCTGGTTTTGGTTGTATAAATTTCTGATTTTTTTCCTTGTTTGGTTGTGCAAGATGGAATGGCGCCTTCACCTATGCCGCCATCTTAGGAAGTCCCCATTTCTTTTGATTGCAGGTCCTTTCTATGTTTTCCCACTTTAGGTGACACTATTTTTTTGTTCCTGTATCTCAGGGTACTCTGTTTTGTCTGCCTGTCTTCATGGGGTAGACTTCTGTGGCAGGAGTTCTGTGGGACTCAGTGGTGCAGTCTCTTTGATTTCCTTGTCTGGATGATCTAGGGTTGTCCTTTCTTCTGTTTGTGTGGGTAGCTCCTTTGTTGGTGGGTTCTCCCCTCCAGCGGGCTTACCAGTAGGCACAATTCGCACTTTGTCTTGTGTGCTGTTGTACAGGTGTTGGTTAATAAAGCAGTATTAGCAGACAACCAAACCTAAGCTAGCAAAGAGAACCCCCATCACATCAGCAACCTCAACTGCAAATGAACAAAGATTAATAAAGGTGAAGAGAGATTACAGATATAAAATCTATGACAAAGGGAATATGAGATGACTAAAAGAGGGGAAAACACTGAGTGGGAAGTGGGAGGAGAATTGATAAGAGTTGGGATAGAACTGGGGTGAAGAAAGGGAAAGAAAAAAAATTTAACATGTACGTGAAACATAAAAGGGTGATGGGGAAAACTGGGCAAGAAAGGGGAATAGTATACTATGAAGTTTGAACTAAAATTGTAAAGATATTTGACTAATAGGATCAAAGTTTCAGAAAAAACACAGCAGGTTGATTGAAACAACAGCTGAATGAAATTTAATGAAGGTGGAAGGGGAATGAGAATATTGTATGAAAGCAAAAAGTGAATATGAGGTGTCTACTGTAAAGAAAAATGATTTTGACTATCGTAAATTGTGCTGCTATGAACATTGGGTAGCATATATTCTTCTTAATTGATGTTTCAGGATTTTTAGGGTATAATCCCAGCAGTGGAATTGCTGGGTCAAAAGGCAGTTCCATTTTTAGTTTTCTAAGGAAATTCTATACTGTTTTCCACAATGGCTGCACCAGTCTGCATTCCCACCAAGAGTGCACTAGGGTTCCCTTTTCTCTACAACCTTTCCAGCACTTGTTGTTTGTTGATTTGGTTATGATGGCCATTCTGGCCAGATTTATTTAAAAAAAAAAGAAATATTTTTGGTATGCTCTACCCATTTTGTGATATAAACTTGAATTCAGTACAATTCAGGTAGAATACTCATTAAATAAATATTAAAAAAAGAAAAATGATTTTGAGAGGATGGGTAAGCCAACTAATAAGCATGAGGAGTAAACCCCAGATTGAGAGAGGGGAAAAAGACAGAAATAAAATGAGATAAAATTCTTTACTCAACTGATCATGGGCAGGGGAAAGCAAAATGGAGTAAGACAGGGGGAGTGTATTTTATGGGATTTAAGTATAAACAGGGGGAGGGGAAGATGGTGGCAAGATGGATGGGTGTAGAGTCCACTTCCTCCTACACATGGGTGAAACACCTAGCTGATCTTCTGAGGAACAGAGTGGACAGCCGACAGTATCCCAGCATATAGGAAGATTGGAGACCAAAAGTTGTAGAGGATGTTGAAAAATCAGATGAATAGGTAGAAGCTGTGAACACCAGGATACCTGCTGAAAGAGGAAACCCACCAACAAAGGAACCACCAATAGAAAACAACAGAAGATGGTGAAGGAGGGAGTGGAAACCACGCTAACTCAACCCAGGACCTATATGGGAATACAATTAAATGGTGGAGAAATTACTCAGAACAAACAACTGAACAAGAGCAAGAGAGAATCCTCAAAACCTTGTACACACGGAAGAACCAGCTTCAACACAACCTTATCACACCTGTACAACAGAATACAAGACATGGTGGGCAGAGTGAGCCTCAGTCAACCAGCTGGAGGGAAGGACCCACCAAAGAAAGACCCAACAACAACCAAAACCCAAAGACATAGAGAGAGCCGACATAAATGACAGCCCAAGATCAGCAAGCTCAGGAAATTAAGGAGACTGCACCACTGAATCTCACAGGTATTGTACCATACAAGTTCACACCGTAAACCCAGGGAGTCAGGACAGATCAATTTAAAAATCAGAGGCTAACAAGAAGAGTCTCACAAACAATAGGGAGACAAAGAAACAATCCCCAGATGGAAGGTAAGAAGGAAGCCTCAGAAAGAGTGCTAAATAAAACAGAGGCAAGTCAACTATAAGATATTGAGTTCAAAGTAATGATTTTCAGGAAGCTCAATGAGCTCACAGAGAATTACCAAAAACTACAGGGAAATTACGGTGAACTCACTGCAAACTATATCAACATGAAAAAGAAGTAGAAAATATCAACAAGGGCGAAGAAGAAATGAAGAATAGAATTTCTGAACTGAAGAACACAGTAGAAGGAATCAAAAGCAGACTCAATGAAGCAGAGGATTGGATCAGAGAGCAGGAGGACAAGGTAGAAAAAAACACCCAGAATGAGGAAGAAAAAGAAAAGAGGCTCAGAAAGAATGAAGAGGGGTCAAGGGAAATGAAGGACAACATGAAATGTAATAATATCTGTATAATAGGGATACCAGAAGGAGAAGAAGAAGAGCAAGGGATAGAAAACCTGTTTGAAAAAGTAATTATGGAAAAGTTTTCTAATCTGGTGATAGAAAAAGTCACACAAATCCAGGAAACAGGGAGTCCAAATCAAGAGGAACCCAAAAAGGCTCACTTCAAGACACATCATAATTAAAATGGCAAAATTCCAGGACAAAGGGAGAATCTTAAAAGCAGCCAGGAAAAAGAGGAAGTAACATACAAGGGAGCCCTAATAAGACTAGCAGCTGACTTCTCAATGGAAATGCTCCTAGCCAGAAGGGAATGGCAAGAAATATTCCAAATAATGAGAACCAGAAGCTGGCAACTAAGACTACTTTATCCAGAAAGGCTCTCAGTTAAAATGGAAGGCCTAATAAGGAGCTTCCCAGACAAAAGAAGCCACAAAGAATATACCTCCTCCAAACCAGCCCTGCAAGAGATGCTAAAGGGACTGCTTTAAGAACAGGAAGAAAAACAATGAAAGAGAGAGAAACAGAAGTACAAAAAAAATGGCAATGAATAAACACCGATCAATAATAACCTTAAATGTAGGACTTACAGCCAAGATGGAGGCATAGGTAGACACACTGTGCCTCCTCACACAATCAAAAGAGGGATAACAACAATTTAAAAACAAAAAACAATGAGAACTGACAGAAAATCAAACTGTATGGAAGTCCGACAATCAAAGAGTTTAAGAAGACACATTCATCCAGACCAGTAGGCAGGGCAGAGCTGGGTGGAGAGGGCTCGCAGCAAGGCAGTTTGTGGAGCAGTCGGGCAATGCTGCAGCTGGTGGACTCAGTGAAACCCATGGCTGGTGGACCTGGTGAAACCAGCAGCTGGCTCACCTGGACCAGCGGGGCCCAGGCTAGTGGAGCTGACGGTCCCACATTCATGCACAAATAAAGCAGGAGAAAAAGCTGGGGAGCGAAACAGACCGTGCAGCCCCGGGCCACCGATTGAAAACACCTGTGTGGGCTGAGGTGGCAGTGGGAGGAACTCCCAGTCTCACAGGGGAGTTTGTTGGAGAGACCCACAGGGTCCTAGAATGTACACAAGCCCACCCAACGGGAATGAGCACAGAAGGGCCCAATTTGCTTGTGGGTAGCAGGGGCAGTGACTGAAAGCCGGCAAGAGAGCAGAGCAAGCGCCATTGTCCCCTCTCAGACCGCTTCCCCACAGACAGCATCACAACACAGTGATGTGAGTTGCTTCACCCTGGTGAACACCTAAGGCTCTGCCCCTTATACGTAACAGGTGCACCGAGAAAAAAAAATGGCCCAAATGGAAGAGCAGATCAAAACTCCAGAAAAAATACAACTGAGCCATGAAGAGATAACCAACTTATCAGATGCACAGTTCAAAACACTGGTAATCAGGATGCTCACAGAATTGGTTGAATTTGGTTGCAAATTAGATAAAAAAATGAAGACTACACTAAGTGAAATAAAGAGAAATGTACAGGGAACCAATAGTGATGAGAAGGAAACGGGGACTCAAATCAGTAGTGTGGACCAGAAGGAGAAAAAAAAAAAACATTCAACCAGAAAAGAATGAAGAAACACGAATTCAAAAAAAATGAGGAGAGGCTTAAGAATCTCCAGGACATCTTTAAATGTTCTAACATCTGAATTATAGGAGTACCAGTGGAAAAGGAAGAGCAAAACATTGAAAACATATTTGAACAAATAATGAAGGAGAACTTCCCCAATCTGGCAAAGGAAATAGACTTCCAGGAAGTACAGGAAGCTCAGAGAGTCCCAAAGAAGTTGGACCCAAAGAGGAACACACCAAGGCACATCATAATTACATTACCCAAGATTAAAAATAAGGATAGAAACATAGAAGCAGCAACAGAAAAGGGGACAGTTACCTACAAAGGAGTTCCCATAAGACAGTCAGCTGATATCTGAAAAGAGACCTTACAGGCAAGAAGGGGCTGGAAAGAACTATACCAAGTCATGAAATACAAGGACCTACACTGAGGATTACTCTAAATGAAAGCAAAACTTTCATTTAGAATGGAAGAGCAGATAAAGTGCTCCTCAGATAAGGTCAAGTTCAAGAAGTTCATCATCACCAAGCATTTATTATATGAATATTAAAGGGATTTATTTATGACATGGGGGTTATCAACAGGGGAGTGGGAGGGGAAAGGGTGGGGAAAATGTACAGAGAATAAGTACCATAAATTGTAGGTAGAAAACAGACAGGGGGTGGTTAAGAATAGTATAGGAAATGTAGAAGCCAAAGAACTTATGCATATGATCCATGGACAAGAACTAAAGGGGGGGATGTTGGAGGGGTGTTCAGGGTGGAGGGGAATAAAAGGGGGAAATGGGACAACTGTAATAGCATAATCAGTAATATATATATATATATATATATATATATATATATATATATATGTAAATAATAATAACCTTAAATGTAAATGGATTAAATGTCCCAATCAAAAGACACAGAATAGCTAAATGGATAAGAAAACATGACTCACACATATGCTGCCTACAAGAGACCCACCTCAGGACAAAAGACCTACACGCACTGAAAGTGAAGGGCTGGAAAGAAATATTCCAAGCAAATGAACAGGAAAAGAAAAGCTGGGGTAGCAATACTCATATCAGACAAAATAGACTTCAAAAAGCCATAAAAAGAGACCCAGAAGGTAACTTCATAATACTCAAGGGAAGAATCCTTCAAGAAGACATAAAGCTTGTAAATATATATGCACACAACATAGGAGCACCCAAAGACATAAAGAAAATCTTGGAGGACTTCAAGGAAGATATTGACAGCAACACAATTATAGTAGGAGATTTTAACACCCCACAGTCAAAAATGGACAGATCTTCCCAACAAAATATCAACAAAGATATTGTGGCATCGATCAACGTACTAAATCAAATGGACTTAACTGACTATCTATATATACACACACACATAGATACAGATATAGATAACTTTCACCCCAAAGAGGCAAAATATACATTCTTTTCAAATGCACATTGAACATTTTCAAAAATAGACCACATGATAGGACACAAAACAAATTCAGGAAAATTGAAATCACATCAAGCATTTTCTTTGACCACAAGAGACTGAAATTAGAAACCAACTTCACGGAAATAACTCCCAAACACTCAAAATCATGGAGATTGAATACCATGCTATTAAACAATGAATGGGTCAAGAATGAGATTAGGGAAGAAATCAAGTTTCTGGATTTCAAGAAACTTGAAGAAAACATGAAGAAATCAAGTTCCAAGTTTCTAGAAACAAATGAAAATTAACTCAAAACAATCGAAAACTTATGGGACACAGCAAAAGCAGTCATGAGAGGGAAGTTCATAGCAATACAGGCCTACCTATAAAAGATAGAAACATTTCAAATAAACAGCTTAATCCTACACTTACAAGAACTTAAGGAACAAAGACAGCCCAGAGCAAGTAGAAGGAAGGAAATAACCAAGATCAGAGCAGAATTACAGTATTTTTCAGATTATAGGACCCACCGTTTTCCCCAAAAATTTGGGAGGAAAATGGGGGTGGGTCTTATAGTCTGAATGTAGCTCTTGAGTTCTGTTTATACTTACACTGGTGAAATATTATGTTACTTATGTTATTAAATATTTTACCACATTTTTACTTCAATTTTTTTCGTATTTTACTCTTCTAAAACCTAGGTGCATCTTATGGTCTGGTATATCTCATAGTTCGAAAAATATGGTAAATGAGATAAAGGCTATAAGCACAGTTCTGTGGATCAATAAATCAAGGAGCTGATTCTTTGAAAAGACAAACAAAATTGACAAGACTTCAAGCAAGCTCATCAAGAAATAAAAGAGAGCACCCAAATAAACACAATCAGGAATGAAAGAGGAGAGATTACAACTGATACTACACAGATATAAAGGACTGTGAGAAATTACTATAAAGAACTATATGCCAAGAAATTTGAAAACCTAGGTGAAATGGACAAATTTCTATAAAAATATAATCTTCCAAAACTCAAAGAAGAAGCAAAAAGCCTGAAAAGACCAATAATGGCTGATGAAATTGAAACAGTAATGAAAAATCTTCCAGCACACAAAAGCTCTGGACCAGACACTTTCACAGGAGAATTCTACAAAGCATTTAATGGAGAGCTAACCCCATTTTCCATAGATTATTCCAAGAAATCCAAAATGATGGAAGACTCCCAAACTCTTTTCTGAAGCCAGCATCATCCGAATCCCAAAACCAGATAAAGACACAGCAAAGAAAGAAAACTTCAGGCCAATATCACTGATGAACATAGACGTTAAAATCCTCAACAAAATATTGGCAAACCGCATCCAGCAATACATGAAAAAGATCATACACCATGACCAAGTGAGATTCATCCCAAGGATGCAAGGATGCAAGGATGTTACAATATTCACAAATCAATAAACGTAATACATCACATAAACAAAAGCAAAGACCAAAATCACATGATTATATCAATAGATGCAGAAAAAGCATTTGGTAAGGTATGGCACTCATTTATAATAAAAACACTCAACAAAGTGGGAATAGAAAGAGCATTCCTCAACATAATAAAGGCCATCTATGAAAGACCTACAGCCAACATCATACTCAATGGGCAAAAACTAAAATCTTTCCCAATAAGATCAGGAACAAGACAAGGTTGTCTACTTTCACCACTTCTATTCAATATAGTATTGGAAGTTTTAGCTACAACAATCAGAAAGGAAGAGGAAATAAAGGGCATACACATTGGAAAGGAGGAAAAAAAACTGTTATTGTTTGCAGATGACATGATAGTATACATAGAAAATCCTGTAGACCCCATCAAAAAGCTACTCTACCTAATAAATGAATTTGGCAAAACAACGGGATACAAAGTCAATATCCAGAAATCAAAGGTAGTTTTGTATACCAGCAATGAAACATCATAAGCAGAAATCAGGAAAAAATCCCATTTGATATAGCAACAAAAACAATAAAATACCTAGGAATAAACCTCACCAAGGAGGTAAAAGACCTGTACTCAGAAAACTACACAACGTTGAAGAAAGAAATCATGGAAGACACAAACAAATGGAAACATATACTGTGCTCATGGAAAGGAAGAATCTACATCATCAAAATGTCCATACTACCCAAAGCAGTATATAGATTCAATGCAATCCCTATCAAAGTATCAATGGCATATTTTGCAGATACAAAACAAACACCTCAAAAATTTATATGGAACCATAAATGACCCTGAATACCTGCTGCAATTCTGAGAAAGAAGAACAAAGAAGGAGGGATCACATTACCTTTTATCAAACTGTATTACGAGGCCACTGTAATCACAGCAGCATGGTACTGGCATAAAAACAGACAGATAGACAAATGGGATAGAATAGAGAGCCCAGAAATAAACCCAAGTCTCTATGGACAATTAATCTTTGACAAAGAAAGCAGCAGCATAAAATGGAGTAAAAATAGCCTCTTCAAAAAATGGTGTTGGGATATCGGGACAGCTACATGCACAAAAGTGAAACTCGAGCACCAACTTCACCATCTAGAAAAATAAATTCCAGGTGGATAAAAGACATAAATATAAGTCATGACACCATAATAGTTCTAGAGGAAAACATTGGTAGAAAAATCTCAGACATTCCATGCAGCAATGTCTTCACTGATATGTACCCCAGAGCAAGGGACATAAAGGAAAGAATAAACAAATGGGACCCCATCAGAATAAAAAGCTTCTACATGGCTAAAGAAAACAGCATTAAAATTAAAAGAGAACCAACCATATGGGAAAACATATTTTCCAATGATACCTCTGACAAGGGTTTGATCTCCAAAATATATAAAGAACTCATACGACTCCACTCCAAGAAGACAAAAAACCCAATTATAAAATGGGCAAAAAAGACTTAAAGAGACACTTCTCCAAGGTGAACATACAGAGGGCTAAGAGACATATGAAAAGATGATCAGCATCATAGCCATCAGAGAGATGCAAATTAAAACCACAATGAGATACCACCTCACACCAGTCAGAATGGCCATCATCAACAAAGCAACAGATAAGTGTTAGAGAGGATGTAGAAAAAAGGGAACCCTAGTGTACTGTTGGTGGGAATGCAGACTGGTGCAGCCACTGTGGAATACAGTATGGAATTTCCACAAGAAACTAAAAATGGAACTGCCTTTTGACCCAGCAATTCCGCTACTGGGATTATACCCTAAGAACCCTGAAACACCAATCCAAAGGCACCTATGCACTCCAATGTTCATAGCAGCACAATTTACAATAGTGAAGTCCTGGAAGCAACCTAAGTGTCCATCAACAAATGAGTGGATCAAGAAACTATGGTACATTTACACAATGGAATTCTACAGAACAGAGAGAAAGATGGCACTTATACCCTTTGTGACAGCATGGATGGAACTGGAGAGTATTGTGCTAAATGAAGTAAGCCAGGCGGTGAGGGACAAATACCATATGATCTCACCTTTAACTGGAACGTAATCAACAAAAGAAAAAAACAAGAAAAACAAAACTAGAGACATTGAAATTAAGAACAGTCTAACAATGGCCAGGGGGGAGGGGGGAGGGGGCTATGCAAGAATGGTTTTCAGGAACCACTATAGAGGACACATGGACAGAACCAAGGGGGAGGGTGGAGAAGGGGAGGGAAGCGGGTTTTGAAGGGGTTGGGGGAGGGGAGGGGAGAGGATGCAGACAACTGTACTTGAACAACAATAAAGTAATTAAAAAAAAGAAGTCACACTGTTTAAAAATGGGAGCCCCAAATAGAAACACTGTAGTTATTTTAAAATAAAATTAATTTAATCTTGAAAAAAAAATGAGACTTGATCATCAACCTACACCATGCAGAAAAATGGACTCAAGGTGGATAAAAGACTTAAATATAAGTTGTGACATCATACAGTTCCCAGAGGAAAACATTGCCAGTAAAATCTCAGACATTCCATGCAACAGCATCTTCACCGATTTGTACCCTAAAGCAAGAGACATAAAGGAAAGAATAAACAAATGGGACCTCATCAAATTAAAAAGCTTCTGCATGGCTAAAGAAAACAGCATTAAAATTAAAAGAGAACCAACTATATGAGAAAATATACTTGGTAATGATACCTCGTACAAGCGTTTGATCTCCAAAATATCACACGACTCTACTCCAGGAAGACAAACAACCCAATTAAAAAATGGGAAAAAGAACTGAACAGACAATTCTCCAAGGAGGACATACAGAGGGCCAAGACACATATGAAAAGATGCTCAGCATCACTAGCCATCAGGGAGATGCAAATTAATACTACAATGAGATACTACTTCACACTGGTCAGAATTGCCATCATAAACAAATCAACAAGTGTTGGAGATGATGCGGAGAAAAGGGAACCCTAATTCATTGTTGGTGGGAATGCAGACTGGTGCATCTACTGGTGAAAACAGTGTGGAATTTCCTCAAAAACTTAAAAATGGAACTGCCTTTTGATCCAGCAGTTCCACTGCTGTGATTGTACCCTAAGAGCCCTGAAACACCAATCCAAATGAACTTATGCATCCCAATGTTCATAGAAGCTCAATTTACAATTGCCATGTCCTGGAAGTAACCTAAGTGCCCATCAGTAAACGAGTGAATCTAAAAACTATGGTAGATTTACACAATGGAATTCTATGCAGCAGAAAAAAAGAAGGAGCTCCTACCCTTTGTGACAGCATGGATGGAACTGGAGAGCATTATGCTAAGTGAAGTAAGCCAAGTGGTGAAGGACAAATGCCATATGATCTCACCTTTACCTGGAACATAATCAACAAGAGAAAAAAAGCAAACAAAATATAACCAGAGACATTGAAATTAAGAACAATCTAACAATAGCCAGAGGGGAATGTGTAGGGGATAGTGAAGAGAAGTGTTTTCAGGAACATGTATATAGGAAACATGGACAAAACCAACAGGGAGGGAGGAAGCAAAGGAGGGAGGTTTGTTTGGCTGGGGTAGGAGGCTGTGGTGGGGAGAAAATGCAGACAACTGTAATTGAACAACAATAAAGTAATTAAAAAACACTAAAAATAGTATAAACAACTAGTGAACGAATTGGAGTTCTGCTGTAGAAGTATAGCAAAAATCTGTTTTTCACCCAACTCTCCACTGTTTATAAAAGGTGAAAAAGAAATGACTCTTATGACAAGGTAAAATGAATGTAAGCTGACTTAAGATGTAAGAGTGCTTATGCAGTTAGATGGAAAAGAAATAGTGATTGGAAGGGATAGAAACAAGGCATAGTTTGAGAGAAAATAAAGTTTACAACAACAGAAATAAAGGTGAGGAAGATGGTGGAATGGATTAAGACCAGGGAAAGTTGCTTTGTGAGATTTGGAATAAGAATAATATGATAAAAATATATACTCTGAATAAAAGAATAAATAGTAAAAAGATCAACAGTAGTGAGTCATTTGGAATATGAGTGAAATGAAAGAAGAGAAACAAAATGCAATATGAAAGGGAAACAAACAATCAAACAAAAAACTGAAAAAAAAAAACCAACAAAACAAAAACACAAAAAGAAGAGAAATGAAAAAAAAAAAACAAACATGCAAGTTCTGGTGAACAGCAAGGTGAAATTTGTCTCAGCTGTTGTTGGCTTCTTTCTGGATATGTCTCTGGCTTTCTCTTAACTCTAGGTCTTATTGTCTTACTCTTGAAAGAAAAAGAAAAAGTAAAAAAAAGCCTTCCTGGCTTGTTGTTAAGGCTGCCCAGTCGGTTTTGCAGTTTTCTGAGCTCCTGCAATGCAGTAGAGTGTTGGGCTGCAACCATTTCCCCTCTCTGATGGTTTGGCAAGCACGGGGTCTGAGTTTGGGCTCTAATAATCACAGGTGCCCAGTTTCTAGCCCATGCCTTCAGAGGACTGTGTGGCCCACACTCTCAACTCTGAGGAGTAGTGCCAGGGTGGCCCAGATAAACCACCTCGCTTTGTACTCCTTTGATCGATCTGTGAGGTGCACTGAGTAGAAGTAAATTGTGTCCACAATTCTCCCTCCTTATTGGCCAGGCAGCTGCATGTGCGAGGTGCCTGCCCAGTGTGCCTTAGTTCCCCTTTTGAAAAAAAGTGTCAGTTGGTGCTGCTGCATCACACCACTGCCGGGCTATCCACACACTCCAACTCTCTGGCAAGTATAGAGTTTCTGGGTAGACCAGTTGCGGCCTACCTCTTTTCCCAGCTCCAGGTACCCCTTGATCCCCAAAGTCTCTGGCACTGTCTGGGCCTGCAACAACCACCCCAGCTTGGGTACACCCCTGGCTGTGTATGCTTTTGCTGCCTTTCTCCCCCGACCCCCTGAGACTTTATGTGTCCAGGTCTCTCCTGGCACTGGTCTGGGTCTGGGATTTCTCCGCCCTGGGAGGGGAGGGAGCTGCTGAGCTGCTGTCACTGAACAGGCTCTCCTCCAGTGTCTCTGGGCAGCAGTGGTTTCTGGTGCCATGCCCAGGGACCTTCCCTGTCGACCTATAAAACCTTCTTATCACCCATTTTGAAGTGTCCTCTGCACACTTTGGCTTTAAAACTTCATATCAGCTAAGATTCTGTTGGCTGTTCACTTTGTTTTTTTGGAAGATTGGCTAAATGTCCCAGTTGGGTGCCTGAGCAAGTGGGCTCAGCTGCCACCTACTTTGCCACCATCTTCTCTCCTTTCCCTTTAGAATTTCTTTTTTTTTAAAGATTTTATTTATTTATTTTTAGAGAGAGGAGAAGGAAGGGAGAAAGAGCAATGTATGGTTGCTTCTCACATGGCCCTCACTGGGGACCTGGCCTGCAACCTAGGCATGTGCCCCAACTGGGAATCGAACCGGGACCGCCTGGTTCCCAGGCCATGCTCAATCCACTGAGCTACACCAGCCGGGCCCTTTAGAATTTCTTTTTTTTTAAAATTACTTTATTGTTGTTCAATTACAGTTATTTGCATACTCTCCCCCCTCCC
>PVJI01029065.1:0-15730 GCA_004026765.1 Micronycteris hirsuta
AACTCAATGTCTGATAGTTGGCTTGCCTCTGTTTCATTTATCATTCTTTCTGGGGCTTCCTCCTTTCCTTTCATTTGGGGATTGTTTCTTTGTCTTCCCATTGTTTGTGGGATTCTTCTTGCTAGCCTCTGATTCTTAAATTGATCTGTCAAGTTCTCTGGAGCAGCGAAGTTAATTTTGTGTCACTGTCTCTGTTTTTAAGGCTGGCTCTTGTCTGAGCCCCACTCTATTCTCTTCAAAATTCTAGGTTTTAATGTCTCACCTGTTGATAAAGAGAAGGGAAGGGAGAAAAAGAAGAAAAAATAAAATAAAATAAATAAAAAATAAAATAAAAAGTAATAAAAAATAAGAAATAAAAAGAGGAGAAAACTTGGAATACTAAATGAAGGGATGGTAGAAGGAATTAAAAAAATATAGAAGGACAGATGGGAAGAAGGGTGAGGGAAAACCAACAAAGAAACAAACAGAAAACACACACACACACACAAAACCTTCTTTTGGCTGGCTTTAAAAGTGTCTGGTCAGGCCTGCTCCTCTGGTCCTTCTACAGGCTGGGAAGATATCAGGTTTCCTTTTCTTTCTTCCTTCCTGAGTTGCACACTTAGCTGCCGTCCTGCTTTCAGCCCAGTTGCTAGGAATTCGCAGCACCCCTCCTGGGCTGCCTGGCCTCCACACTGAGTCACAGTTTATGAGGTCTGTGGCTCCCCTCAATGGGGCTCGATGGGGCTCCCCTGTCCCTCTCCCACGGAGGCAGTCAGCACCGCAGGTCTCCGACCATAGGGGCTGGGCTGTGTCTCGGGCCCTCGAGGAGTGAGCTCCGCGCCCCTGAATTCGCCAACCGCTTCCATCTCTGGACTCGGCACCCGTGAGCCCCCGGCCCGGGCACCCGGTCACCTGGTCGCACACAAACCCCAGCTGCCCCTGACTGGCTTCGCAGGGTGCGCCCGGTCCCGGAGCTCGGGGCCTCGGGTCTCCTGTTCAGTTCAATCTCCAGTTCCTCCCGCTGGGATCACCAGCCTCTGCAGACCAGTCCCCACGTACGCACCGACCTCCGGCCTGCCAGGGACCGAGCCTCTCCCATGAGACGCTCACGCCTGCTTTGGCTACTCACACACCCCAATCCAGCTCCTTCCCCAGGCTCCTGCAACAGACCGGGCAGCTGCTGCGGCTGGATCCGCAGTCTTCCCAGCTCCCCGCTGGGCCCGAGGGACCCCTTTGCTCCGAAGCAGACTCCTTACCATCTGATCTTTCAACTGTGTGCAATCTTGGTCGTCAATCTTCCCACATGCCGGAATACAGCTGGGCGATCACTCTGCTCCTCAGAATCGGCCAGATATCCCACCAGTGGGCAGGAGGAAGCCAAACCCACTCCCTCCTACTCCGCCGCCATCTCCCCCACCCCAACTATGACTGTATTTCTGTTGATCTCTTCCTTTATGTCCATTGAGATTTGCTTTACATTTTTAGGTGCTCCTATATTGAGTGCATAAATGTTTACCATGGTTATATCCTCTTGTTGGATTGTTTTCTTTGTCATTATGTAGTATCCTTCTTTGTATCTTACTATAACCTTTGTTTTAAAGTCTATTTTGTTGGATATAAATACAGCTACTCCAGCTTTTTTCCCCTCTCCATTTGCATGAAATATATTTTTCCATCCCTTTACTGTTAGTCTGTGTGTATCTTTCGATATGAGATAGGTCTCTTGGAGAGAGCATATATGTGGATCTTGTTTTATCCATTCAGCTACCCTATGTATTTTGGTCAGAGCATTAAACAATTTACATTTAAGATGGTTATTGATAGACACGTATGTATTGCCATTTTATTTTTAAACTATTTTCCTCAGTTTTTTTCCTTTTTCTTTGTCTTCTACTACTTAAAGCGAGCTCTTTAATATTTGTTGCTGTACTTGTTTGGTGTTAACAAACTCCTTTAGCTTTTTCTTGTTTGGGAAGCCCTTTATTTCTCTTCCAATTTTAAATGAAAGCTTTGCTGGGTAAAGTAGCCTTCATTGTAGGTCCTTGCTTTTCATCACCTTGAATATCTCATGCCAATCCCTCTGACCTGAAATATTTCTTTTGAGAAATCAGGTAACAGTCTACTTGGAGCTCCCTTGTAGGTAACTAACTGCTTTTCTCTTGTGGCCTTTAGGATTCTCCTTTTGTCTTTAAGCTTTGCAGTTTTAATTATGATGTGTCTTGGTGTCGGCCTCTTTGGGTCCATCTTATTTGGGACTCTGAGCTTTCTTTTTCCTTCACCAGGTTAGGGAAGTTTTCAGTCAGTATTGCTTCAAAAAGGCTCTCGGTCTCTTGCTAACTCTCTTCTCCTTCTGCTAATCCCATGATATGAATATTGTTACTCTTCACATTGTCCCAAAGGTTTCTTATCTCTTCTCATTTTTTAAAAATTCTTTTTTCTTTCTGATGCTCTGCTGGTTGTTTTTTTTCTATCTTGTCTTCCAAATTGCTGATTTGATTCTCTGCTTCTCTAACCTGCTGTTTGTTCCTTCTAATGTATTGTTTAGTTCAGATATTGCATTCTTTATTTCTGACTTGTCCATTTTTATTGTTTCTGTGTCTTTTTTCATGCTGTTCAGTAATCTTATAGTCATTACTCTGAACTCTGTATCTGATAGATTGCCTCCATTTCATTTAATTCTTCTTCTGGAGAATTCCTTTGTTCTTTCTTTTGGGGCCTGTTTCTTTGTCTTCCCATTTTGGCTGCTTCTGTGTACTTGTTTCTATCAGGTAGATCTGCAGAGACTCTGGTGCAGACCTATGTCAGATGCTGCCTATGACTGGCCCCAGGAAGCCTATTTGGAGCTATCAGCAATCTGCAGCTTTTGGCTCCCTCTGCTAGTCCTGTGTGTGTGGGTGCAGATATAACCAGGCTGCAAACCAAGGCTGACTTTTACTGGCATTGGGCCCAGTGGAGGGTCAGCTAAAGTCTCAGAGCTCCCAAAGATCTGCCTTTGCCTGAAGTCTTTTTGTTAGCCTTTGTCTTTGAAATAGTCTCTAGCTGTACTCTTTAGCAGCCATGCTTAAGCACCACAGGGTAGGACAGAGTAATTATTATGGGTGGGGCTATTTATTCCCCTCATGCTGATACCATCTCTGAGAAAGATGGCTTCTGCAGTATGGGGAATGACTCAGCACAGGGATCTTAGCAGCTGTTCCTTCAGTTCTCTCCCCAGAGCCTCCAACCACAGACCTTCCTCACAAGTCTCTAGTCCACTCTGCCCTCTGCTATAGCCCAGGGTAAGTTGCTGCAAACAAGATTCTGTGAGATTGCCTTTTAAGAGGCTGTCTGTGTCTAGTTGTTTCTCCCTGCAAACAGACACTCTGCTGCTTTTCATAGGCAGCTGTTATTTCGGTTCCTTTCCTGGTTCTGGTGCTGTATGCTGGGGAGCCCAACTTGGGGTTTAGACCCCACACTTCTTAGGGGGAACTCCCCGGCCACTGAAATATCCCTCTGGAACTTCAGCTGCCACTGGTAGGAACCCAGCCAGCCTTCCCGGGCCTCTTCTGCACTCCCTATCAGTCTCATTGTGGTGAAGTGGTTTCTTCTACCTGTCCTTGGTTATAAGGCTTCTCTCCAACTAGTGTTCAGTTGGTTTTTCAGGATAGTTTTTCTTTTAGTTGTAACTCAAGTTTGGTCCTGGAAGGAGGTCTGTGTAGCTTCCGCTTACTCCTCCACTGTCTTAAAAATCTCCAGTTTTTCTTATAACCAAATGGCACATATATGTGAGGTGTCTGTGAGTTACGATTGCAAAGTAGGTCCTCAAACTATGTTAGTTGGCTTTTAAGGTCCTCAGGTCATAAAGCAGATTCTTTGGCAACAGAAGTCATCTTACTTAGAGGATTATTTCAACCCATTCTGTGGCGTCTATATAGAAGAAACAAATAAAATCAACTTGTAGATAAAAAGTAAGAAAGGCTTTGAAATTACCGGTGTACATCTAATGCTAAAAAAATATACAGAAAGTAAAAAAAATCAATTGAAAAATTTTCCAATTGATCAAACTCTATTCATGCATAATAATGAATTGGTAATACTAAAGCCGTCTTTAAAGATAAACATGAATAGCAATTGCCTTGATAGATAGTAAATCCTTGAAAAGACCATGTGAAATTGCAACATTTCAATGCAATATTCAATTAGATAAAATTGAAAAATTCCATTACTGTTTTCTCCTAGGGACTGTTATCTTGTGGAGCCTGGGCTTGCTTTGATGAGTTTAACAGAATTGATTTGGAAGTACTTTCTGTGGTCGCTCAACAAATTCTTACTATCCAAAGAGGTAATGAACTAGTTTGTCTTTGCATTATGTGAAAATTAGAAACGTGGGACGAAATGAATGGCACAAGTCACAATTGTGTGGAATTGCTAAGTCATTTCTTTCTTGATTACCCCCAGGTATTAATGCAGGTTCTGATATACTAGAGTTTGAAGGAACTGAGCTGAAACTTGACCCCACTTGTGCTGTCTTTATAACGATGAACCCTGGGTATGCCGGGCGATCAGAACTGCCGGATAACCTGAAGGTACAGGAGGGGCAATGGGACCATCCACTTCCTTTCTGTAGTTTACAAAGTTAATATGTAAGAAGAAAGAACATACTAGCTTTGAATTTTATGCAAAACATTCGCTTTTAGTTGTTATATTTTAGAAAACTTTTAGAAAATAATTTTTAAAGCTGTGAGTAACTTGAGAAAATAAATATGCAATCCAGGTACAATTTCCATAAACTTATATTTAAAAAGTGTGGTAATTATAGGAAATTAGAACATACAGGACATAATGAAAAGGTACCAAATCTACTGCTCACTATATTGTATCCCCCAATTTTAAATACCTTTTAAAATGTCAGTTTTAAATGGTGAAATCAGACAATTGTGTATACTGGGTGTTTTTTTTAAGAGTACATTATAACATGAGCATTTTCCTATCTTTATAAATATAGTTCAATAGATAAATGTACTGAATTATAGTTTACTGTTGGACATTTACATGCTTGTAGTTTTTCTGTATTGTAAATAATATTGCAATGGGCAGTTTTTTACTTAAGTCTTTTCTCTACTTTAAAATATTTCCTTAGGTAGAGTCACAGGGCAAAGAGCTGTGTTGATAAACACATTGAGACAATTTACATCCCATAGCAATCTCACTTCTCATTAATGCACAGCATCAATTA
The DNA here is from genome assembly GCA_004026765.1 of Micronycteris hirsuta. NCBI lineage: Eukaryota > Metazoa > Chordata > Mammalia > Chiroptera > Phyllostomidae > Micronycteris > Micronycteris hirsuta. Next base: position 5,198 of record PVJI01029065.1, read on the forward strand.
AAAAAAAAGTAACAAAACGCTTTGTCAATTAAACAGACTAGAATCTTCAGTTTTCTGGCGAGTTGCACGTTCATGGCTAGCACACAAGGACAGTGCTGGAGAATAATGCAACTGTAATTGCGGATCCAAACCCAAGCCATCTGACTCTCAATCCTGCACTCCTTCCACTGCTCACAGGCTTAGACCGACAGCGTCTCAAGACTAGATGACACATTTTTTCTTTTCTGCCAGAAAGTCTTTTGATACAACTACTTGCTGCCAAGCGTTTTTGTATTTTCAGCCTGTGCACTTTCATAGGTTAGATGAGATGTTTTAGTACTTTGCCTTAGTGAAGGAAGGTGTGATTAAAAAATAAGAACTGATAAATCCTTTTTTATCTATGAAGCATTTTGCAGCTTTTCAGTATGACTTGCATTTGGAAAGCTCCTTTTGTACCAGTTCTTTTATTCACTTGTGTATGTTTTTCTTTTATTCAGTAGGATCAATCTGAATATATAAATGTTTGCAAAGGCAAAAATCTGTGAGTAGCTAATCATGAAAAGCTGGGACCATTATTAGACGAGTTCGTTGATGCCCGGTGCAGCCTTCTTCACGGCTTCATTTACTGTGCAGGTTGAAACGGCGTTGAAATATTCACCTCATGGTTCTTGGAGTGATGCATTTTCCTTCCTCTTTAGGCCAGAGCTTCTATCAGATTCTGATAGCCTTTTTTTGTTCCTCCTGTTATGCAGTCTCCTTGGTGAGAGCTGCTTTAGTTCAGAACATCTGTTTTTAAGTATATATGGAAATACCTAACACTTTTGAAAAAAAATCATAGTCTGCAACGAGAGTTATGTATTCCTTAAACATAAAAAAGCCTCCTGAGGCTCAGAGTGCTGTTACCCGTCTTCAGAGTCATCCTCGAAGCCTCCCCTTCACCTGGAGCTTCAGCCCGTTGCCAAAAGCAAGGGATCCTCCTATTTCACGAAAGACTTACAATTCCTACTGCTCCTGCCCAGGCCCACGGTCACACCTTGATTCCGCTCCTCTTCAGTCTTCTCTTACATGTCTACTGCAACAGCCTGCTTGTCACCAAGCTCTTCCCCACCAAAGTTCACTATAATGAATTTCCTATTCCAGTGCTACCAGTCTCATCAACCAGAAGAAATCTAATTGTGTAATTTCCAGACTTAAAAAGCTACCATGCTTCTTTTTGCCCACAGAATAAAGTTCAGATATCTTAACCTGATCTACAAGAGACTTGGCATTAGGACCAGTTACACCTGTACTTCCAGCCTCCGGCATGATTGTCACACTGGGCCTCCCTAGCCACCGAAGGTCCCGTGCTTCTGCACACACTGTTCGTGCTCTTTCGAGTATTCTGTTAATCCACCACTTTCCTGCCTGACAAATTCATACACATCCTTTAAGCAAGCTAGCATTCTTTAAATGAACCACTGAACATACAGTTCAGGTATGACCTTCCGGGTGAAGCCCCTGGACCTGGTAGAAAGTGCCTGGTGTTGGCAGACTGGGATGCAACTGAGGTTCTCTTAAGTATTTAATAAATTGTATAATTTGGGGTTAATCAGGTAACCCCTAATAACAAGGCCATGTTAGATGTAAGATCTATTTTGAAATATTCTTAACCCTTTAGAGTCTGTAGTCATCAGTCCTTCACCAAGCAATATAACGGGTGGAAAACTGGAAATAAGACATGGATAATAGTTATTAGAAATAAATCAATTTTCTAAATTGTAAAGGTGTTGTTTTCTCAAAGGTATTTTAAATGTTGTGGGACAAATAAGTGTCATGTGATTCTCAGGTTTATAGCTGAATTTTTCCATTGCGCACATGTCCATGGGTTCTTCTGGGACTCCTTGGTTAGGCTTCTCACTTGCAATTGCTGCAACTTGGGTGATGGATCCTGTTTTCCCATTGTCCTTCCTGCTCTCTGCCTAGATCTCTGGTGGCTGATTGGCCACAGACCCCACTGTTGGGGAGCTCTCCCGTTGCCAAGGGGATATCTTAGGCTGGATTTAAGATGGCTCCAGCTTAGCTCTCTCGTGTTCACATTCTGCACATCTCAGGCACCCTTTGTTGCAACAAACCCTGGGAGTGAAGGCCACATTGAACCGGGTCACTTTTGCTTTCTCGGACTCTAATATGGCACCAGTCCATATCTCCCCAAATATGTCTATACTCACTCATTAGGCTCTCACTGAACTCGGGGGCCAGGAGGGGTGGTAGGGACTTATCACATAACAGAGGCTCCCTTCAATGGCAATCTTTTCACAAACCCTCCTTCCTTCCTTACTCTCTCAACTATTTTATGATCTACAAGTAAGTGAGAAAGTTCAAGAATTGCGTACATTTCCTTTGTAAATTTTGCATATTGGGCAAATCAAATATATTTTGCTAACTGATATGTATCATACCATGAAAAAAGAATCCCTTTTGGACATTCTGTTACATCTAGGTAAAACCCATACCGTAGCAAAATTTCTTAAACATGTTTCTACTTTAGAGAATCTATATAAAAGAATCAGTGCTTAATAATCATTTCAGAATAGTTAAGTGTGAGAAACCATGGCAATATGGGCATATTCTCCTCTTTCAGTGTCATAAAGCCTGATAGGTAGCTTTAACCTGATAGGTAGCTTTAACCTGATAGGTAGCTTTAACCCGCTAGGTATGTAGCAGAAGACAGCCTACTAGTATAGAAGAAGAAAGTGAAGTGGACTCTAAATCCTCCATTTCCCTCAACCGAAGCCTAGCATGTTCCTGAACAGGTCACGAAATTTATGAAATCTGTTTCCAATCCCTAAGAAAGAAATGGTAAGGGGTATTAATTGAGGTTTTGTTTTGTTTTTTTAAATACCCAATGTGCATCCTCTGAAAGCCCACTCTGGGAAGTACACAGACTTCCTTATACACCACCCTTCTCCTTCTACCAAACAGGACAGAAGCAATAAATAACTATTCTTGAACATTCATTTCTGCTGAGGTAAACATGGAAGTAATGTTCACATTGATTATATATATACAGCAATTTATTTGAGCCCTGGCATGTTACCTGGGTTTATAACCCCCTCTTTTCTTACGCTCAAGAAAGTATGTCATTAGTTAAGCTAAAATCCAACTTAACTTTTTTAAACAGCACTAAAACTTAAACTCGACTGCTGTTATTAACAAAGTATTTGACACATTCCAAATTGAACTGTATCATACCAGTATGTCACACACCTTGTTTAAAACCATTGAATTAAAATATCCACCACCATAACAGTTTAGACCTAAATTGTTTTTGATCAGATGCTTTTTCTCTGTGATAAAAGCAGTGTTAAATCTTTGGTGGAGAATTTCTATTGGGTGGAACATTGTAATAACCTCTTGAAACCTCTTTACCTCACTCTTTTATTTTTCTCCTGGCCTGGGAGTGATGTCTGTCTGATGGTATTCCACAATCAGATTGCTGATTGTGCTGAGAGAATGTGAATAGGAATCTGTGAAACACCTGGGCGGTCCGAGTGAAACCAAGAATGCACACACCTGAACGCTGACCCCGGGACTGGTAGCAGTTTGTGCTATTGTAGAAAGACTGTCGTCACCCTAACCTAGCCAGTGACTGATTGGCTGGCTGAGATGTTAGTTCAGTCATCACCTCTTTTCCTCATTTAAAAAGTAGTTGTTGAGAATTACCCTTTGAAAGTGGTGCCATGTGTATAGTAATCCTCTTGCATTTTTTTCCCTCAAGTATGTAGTGGTGGGAAACCTTGCTTACACTTCTCTGTTCTGAGGTTCAAGCTATATATCTTTAACATTTTATTCCTTTCTTTCTTCAATGGTAACTTTATTGAAAAAATAACAGTATTAAGTAACTAACAGTAGCTGGTAATTAACATAAGGTGTTGGAAGGATTTTGCTTGATGCACATCTTTTATTTGTTCTCAATAACAGATAACTGGAGCAAGATGTTTTCATTTTCTATCTGCCTTGTGTTTTTGGTGATTCAGTAATTCCCAGAAGGCATTTACAAACTATCTGAATACGACTGTCATTCACTGCAATTGTCATTCACTATCTGAATACTATTGGCATTTTTCTAGAATAGTGTTATTTTCCCTCTTTAGTACAAGACTGTCATGTTTTAATGCATGAGCTACCGAAGTCCTGACATATGCCAACATTCTAAAGTTTTCTTATTTATTCTTCAAAAATCTATTCAGTTTTCTACTTACTTACCATCATGTAACATTTATTTGTCCCACAATATTTAAAATACCATGAGATCATCTTTATAATTTGGAAAATTTATTTCTTTCTCATAATGATTACCCGTGTCTTATTTTCATTTTTTCTCTTTATTTTTCCTTGGCAAAGGACTGATAGGGTGACTGCATAGGGTGACTGCAGGCTCTAAAAGGTAAGGATATTTCAAAATAGATCTTGTATCTAACATAGCCCTGTTATTAGGGTTACCTGATTAACCTCAAATGGTACAACTGATTAAATAGCTACAGAGCCTCCCCTGAAGCTGGGTGTCCCAGCACCAGGCACTTTCTCACCAGCGCAGATGAGAAGCCCCGTTTCGGGCTTCCCTGCAGAGGCTGATGCTCTCTCCCTGTCATGTGTCACTTCCCGGAAGAATAGAACATAATTGGTACTTCAGATCTCATGTGAATGAATACTTCACCAAAGACTTAAGAATGACAGAAATGTAAAGTTCTTAAAACATAACTTAAGGAAAATATTTTTATAAAAATTTAATGATAAATTTACTGTATAAAATAATAAGCCATTTTTTTAATTGCAGTGTTTTTTGCCTATATGATTTGGACATTGTAATTTAATAATACTGCTGGAAAGCTGTACAATTGTACCGTGTTGCGAAGTAAAGAGTGGGGTTATGTTCACGATGGCCGTTTCAGAAGCACATGGTTCTCCACCCCCGCAGGCCCTCTTTCGGACGGTCGCGATGATGGTGCCCGACTATGCCATGATTGCCGAGATAGTCCTGTACTCCTGCGGGTTTGTCACAGCGCGGCCGCTGTCGGTGAAGATCGTGGCGACTTACCGCCTGTGTTCAGAGCAGTTGTCATCGCAACACCACTACGACTACGGAATGAGAGCTGTGAAGTCGGTGCTCACCGCTGCAGGGAATCTCAAGGTAGAGGCCTCGCGGGATCCGCGCATAAGTGTCCAGTTCGTGAATTTGAGGACGTGTGTCTGTGCTCACAGAGCTCCCTGTACTGGTTGGTTTCATCAACCAAAACCATTGCTCCGTTCTTTCTATAAGGAAGAAAATTCTTTGTTGCTGAGAAATATTTTGAAAGTTATTATTCTACATGAACATGTATAGCTTTAAAGGATATAATGCACAATTTAATAAGCACATACAAAAATCCCTAAACATTGTCACTTAATATAATTACACAGTTGCAGCTAATCATAGACTAGCAGTAATTGCTTTGCAACATAATATTTGCATTTAAAAATGATATAAATCACAAGTATAGGTTAAAAACCCAGATATTTTAAGACTTGGGTAACTTTTCATTGGTAGTATTTTGTGGAGCTGTGAAATATAACTTTGCATTAGGTCTTTATGGAAACAAGCAACATAGGCAGTAGTTACCAGGAAAATGCAAAATATGACCTTGGAGTTTATAAAAGTTTCATATTCATGATTCGTAGAAGATAAAGATTTTAAAATATATCTCACATGATTAAGAACAATGGCATGCATTTTTATCTTCTATAATAGTGTTACCAAGAATTCTGATATATAGTGGTGATATTCTATTTCACATTAGCCTAACATATCACTTTTTTTTTGCAATAAACAAATGCAACCAGAAGTGACAATTTGTTTTAATCTGGCATGTCATGATTACTTTGTGGTCAGATAATGGGAAAGATAATGCATGTCCTAGTGTATGTCATCGCTGACATCTTAACTATGAATTGGGCTATGAAAGTTAAACAGCAAATGAATCCTGCAAATGAATCCCATCATTCTTTGTGCAAAGCCAGTTTAGAATTGTGGAATGTGTTTCCTTGAATATTTTGAAGTTTGTTTCTATTATATCAAGAAACAGTGTACATTTGCTCTAAAATAATAGCATCTTGGAGATTAAGAAGTACAAATAGGGAGCTACTGAATAGCCAAGGGGAAGCAAAATACAGTATAGAAAATGGAGCAGCCAAAGAACCTACACCTGACCCCTGGACATGAACAATGGTGTGGGGATTGCCTGAGGGAGTGGGGGGTGCTGGGTAGAGGGCAGCATAGGGGAAAAATTGGGACCACTGTAATAGCATAATCAATAAAATATAATTAAAAATAAAACAGTAGCCTCTCAAATAACAAAATAAACTTTGACACTTCCTAATTTGTGTGTGCTTAGATTGATGCAAACAAAATTTTTATGAGCAGAACTAGCTTCGGCTTTGGGAGGTCTAGAGATTAGAGACCGCTGAATTTGACTGCCAGGCATTACTGACTTCATAAGGCTAAGTCAGATAAGTAGGAGCATGGAATTTATTAGGCAGAAAGATTCTAGAAGAAAAAGGAAGAGGATTCTGGAAAATTAAAGGCAAGGTGATAGGAGACACTTTGGTGTGAGATAAGTGTTGAAGTTGGGGTGAATAATTCTGAGTTCAGATTTTTGTGAATTATGTGAACCTCACTATGGGCATGAGCAACAAGTTGAGTTCAACCAGTAAACAATGGATTTACCACAGGTGTTCTGGAATTTAGTATGTTTTCTGAAATCCCCTCTACTTAAGTGACCAAGCATGAACCGGCCGTCTCTGCTCTGGAACACGCTAGCACATGCCCCTGCTGAGCGCTCAGCCCACGTGCTGCTCCCGCCCCCTCCCACCACTTTCCATCACGTGAGCTGTGTTCCTGAGCCAGAGAGTCTCCTTGTTCAGGAAACTTTCTGAAGCCAGTTGGAATGTTACTGTTATTGTGCCATTTAATCTAATGTCAAGAAAATGGGTAATATATAAGCATGAGAAGGAGAGTTTTGTTTTTATGAAAACTAAGTTCATTGTTTAAGAAAGTTTCAGAAAGATGATATTCTAAGACAATGACCTTAAGTTAGTAATGGATAAGAAAAGTACATGACTGAAAAACACTTTAAAATTGTTAGATGGTCTAACAAGTGTCTGAAGAGCTTGATCCCCCTAAAAAAGCAAAGCCAGAAAACCATAAGCCTGGATGGAGCAGATGATGTATTATTAATGTGTTTTTGCAAGAAAATTGATGTGTACACTCGGAGAAAAGGACTTTGCATGGAAATGTGGTCAAATAAGTGAATGTTTATGTTTCATATGTAAATGCATCTTTTATATATGATTGTCCACTTTTAATGACTATTGCAACTTGTCCAACCCACTGCTGACCTTGAACGTATAGGACAGTCAAGCTCTTACCAGCACAGAGGCAGCGGCTGCGGCCACACTCCACCGAATTCACGCCAATCGCTGTTCCTCAGTGCTTCAGTGAGGAGGCGGTCAGTTAGACCTAGGTTTTCCTGATTAACTAATAAAGGGTTCAACAAGAATAAAGGTCAGATTCTAAAATTAATAACCCAACTAAGTGAAAAGAATTAAAAACAACAATTTTGCATAGGTTTAAATTGCCGTTGGGGCCTGTGTGCTTGTTTTGTTTGTGCGTGTGTGAAAATGCATGGGTGCAGCTAACAGATGCTGATATCATTATATTTTCTTTTAGCTGAAATATCCAAATGAAAATGAAGAAATTCTACTGCTTAGATCTATTATTGATGTCAATCTGCCAAAATTTTTGTCCCATGATTTACCACTCTTTGAGGTAAGAACATTTATTATTCCGATGTATCAGAACTCTTATAATAAAGTATTTATCAACTGTCCAAGTTTGCAGCTCCCTAGGAGAAACTTCCACTATAGAAAGCAATGATACGGCACAGTGGAACATAGATCATTCCATGTTAGCTAGTTTCTGTGCTAGCTTTGTTGCTTCAGATGACTTTAAACAACTTGGGATTCTAAAATAGTACATTTTTAACTACAGAATATAACGAGCACACAAAAGTTACGAAACCCTTATGCTTGCTTATAAGTTACACTAGAATGCAGGGTCCGGGGAGGAAAGTAATCGGTGTGACACAGCACTGACTCCCTTGCACAGAATAGGTCCTTGTTAAATGTTGATTGAATTACTGAGGTAATAAAAAGATAAATAAGCTTACTTCCTTTAAAAGAGTGCAGTAGCTGTTAAGAAATTGTATTTCATCATTAGCTAAGAACTAAGCTTAATAATCTTGTTATATTTTTAAGATTAGATTATAAATAATTGATAAGAAGTATTAGAATGATGATTCGAAGTTTTCATATTATAATTTGATTGCATGCTTTTCCTTTTCCGCATCTCAGGTAGAAGAAATCAGGGATGGGGCGTGGGCTCCTGGGAAATGTTAGATGTTGCACGGACTTGTGCTGCCCGGAAGTACAGGCATCAGACCCCAGTGTGAGGATGGGTGTCATGACAACTGTCATGAGTGGGGAAGAAGTGGCACTGCCCTGCAGTGAGGTTCCGTGTTGCTCGTTATCTGTAGCAGCCCTGCTGCATCATTCGGAAAGGAGCTTCCCTTAGTAGTTAGAGCTGGCAATGCGAATATTTTATAGAACAAAGCTACAAGGAATAGGCACACATTTTCTTCCTGAAGTTTTCCTTTGTTTTTTTTGGTGGGGGGTACTAGTGCACTGTACATATTTTCCAGGAGTAATTAAAGCTATGTTTATTTCCATAAAGTAGAAATAGACCTCTCTAGATGTAGTCTCGTCAGTTGTGTGTTCATTCAGTGAACGCTTAGTGAGCCGTGTTTCACAAATGGAGTTTAGCTGGCATTTCCAATGAGGACAGCGCCTTGTTGTGGGAAACTGTCCCTCACACCGCAGTACATTTGGCATCTCTGCCTCTCCCTCCCAGCGCTCTAGACCTCTCCCATTGTGACAGCCAGAGGGACAACTCCGCCTGTTTCCTCTTCAACTTTGTGGGGTCCTTGTTGAGAACCACTGAATACCAAATATGTTCTGGAGATAGCTGTTCCTCTCGAGGTTAAAATTTGAACAATTTGAGATTTTTTTAAATTTAGAAAACACTATGCATTTACTATGGAGCAGATACTATTCTAAGAGCTTTACAAATTATGGAATTATAATTCTTTTCGATCATACATTATATGATTACATTAGTTTCCTTAAGCCACCGTAACAAAGCACCACAGACGTGGTGGTGTAAGATGACGCAAACGCATCCTCTCACAGTCTGAGATCACGGAGGTGGTTTCCGCCAAGGGCTCTAGGGAAGAGTCCTTACCTGCCTCTTCTCAGTTTCTGGTGGCTGCTGGCAGATCGACTTTCCTTGGCCTGCCTCTGCCTCGCTCCAGTTCCAGCCTTCCTCATTACTGGACCTTCTTCCCTGGGTGTCTCTGCGTCTCAGTCTCTCTCCCCTTTCTGTTATAGAGATAACAGTCATTGGATTTAGGGCCCAGTGTGGCCTTGTCTAACTTAACTCACATCTGCAAAGATCCTCTTTCCAAGTAAGGTCACCTTCTGAGCTTTTTTGGGTGAACATGAAGTTTTAAGGGACACTAGCTGATTGAAATACTACCCACTATAATGATTAAAATACCTTAGAACTAATTTTTGTATATGGTTTGAGATATGGAGTGAAGTTTACTGTTTTGGCAAAGCCAGGTATTCTAGCATCACTTACTGAAGACTGTCTTATCTACAGCATTGCCTCAGTGCCTTTGTGGAGAATGCCTTGTCCACGTGTGTGGGGGTCTATTTCTGGGCTCCCTGTTCTGTCCCATTGATGTGTTTGTTCATCTTTATACCAATATGACAGTCCTTGTAATTAGTGTTAAAATCAGATAGATTTATTTTCTAACTTTTAAATATACTGTAAAACGAATCTTTCTTAAAAAAACTGGAGAAATGCCTTGGGACATCGGGTTAGGCAAAAATTTCTTAAATATGACAGTGAAGCACAAGGCATAAAACAAAAAATTGATAAAATAGACTTATCAAAATCAAAACGTTTGTTCTTTGAAAGATCCTGGTACAAGAATGAAAGACACGTTATGGACTCAAAAAAATATTTACAAATTAGATACAGAATGGAAGAATTGTATGCATAATATTTAAAGAATGCCCAAAATTTACCATTAAGAAAATAAATCAGTCCCCGAATATCAGCTGCAATTTTGAGAAAGAAGAGCAAAGCAGGAGGGATCACAATTCCTGATATCAAACTATATTACAAGGCCACTGTAATCAGAACAGCTTGGTACTGTCATAAAAACAGACAGATAGACCAATGGAACAGAATAGAGAGCCCAGAAATAAACCCAAGTCTCTACGGGCAATTAATCTTCGACAAAGGGGGCAGAAGCATAAAATGGAATAAAAATAGCCTCTTTAACAAATGGTGTTGGGAAATCTGGATGGCTACCTGCAAAAAAATGAAACTCGAGCACCAACTTACACCATACA
>PVJI01029066.1:0-16135 GCA_004026765.1 Micronycteris hirsuta
GAGGGAGGCTGGCCAGCTGATCATGGATTACTGGAAAGAACCAGTGGCTGCCTGAGCCATGGAGTTTTATTTCTTTTCCTTAGATACAGTACCCTTTACTGGGAAATGGGGGGAAGGACTGTATGTGTTTGTGGGTATTCTAAAGGACTTTAGTATTTTAATGAAAACATTAAGTCATTACTCTAAGTCTCTATAACTTCTTAAATAAACAATTTCTTTCCTTTTCACCAATCTCTGGCATTGAGAGACGTCTTTTCCTGGCAGCAGGCAAGGCAAATCTAGTATGGGGTGGGGGCCCCCCAAAGCACAAGGGGGAGATCCATTTGGAATAGTATATTGTTCACCACACTGCCGGTTCTGTAACAATACCAAAATTAAATGTTTGGCTATAAAAATCCCATTTACAATATTCTGAGATCAGTGTAGCTAGCCAGGAAACTGAGGTTGTGGACCAGGCATCTAGTGTTTAATTCTCTAAAAAACATATCTATTTTATCACTAAGGTGAAAGCAATGAAGCGTTAGTAGACCTGATACAGGTACATGAGCATGATACTAGTGAGCACGTACATAGCAAGGTTATTCACAAGCTAGCCATATGATTTCCAACATACAAAGGGTGTCATTCGTATTAAAAACCTCTTTATTACTTTGAGAAGTGATCATCATAGTATAATGGGCAGCGATTTGCAGGTCTTTAAACTTGCCATCAAAGCATAGAGGGAAAGCTTGGTCTGGTGATATACAATTGAGTCTGGTATTTTAAGAAAACACTGTATTGTATTGTACTTGACATGGTTGCTAAATACAAAATTTCTATAGGAAGTGACTAGAAAGTTTTATTAAAAAATTCATACTGATTCTTCAGATCCTTTGAAGTCTTATATTGTTTCCTCTCAAAAAATATCAGAATTATTTTAATAATAATTAAAATTAGCAACTATGCATGTGAATTATGTAGTGTCATATGCCCTTAAGAATGTGATGTAAAAACAATGATGAAATTCCATTATATATCTATTAGAACGACTAAAGTATAAAACACTGACAACTGCAGAAGCTGACAAAATGCGAAGCCACATAAACTATCATTTGCTATAGATAGAAAGGCAAAATGATATAGTCACTTTGGAAGACAGTTTGCCTGTTTCCTACAAAAGTAACTACAGTTCTACCATAAGATCCAGCAGCTGGGCTACTTGGTATTTACCCAATGGAGATAAAAACTCAATGTCCCCACAAAAGCCAGCACCAGATGCTCATAGCAGTTTCATTCACAAGTGAAGAAACCACAATGTTCTTCAGTAGGTGGATGAATAAATAAACTGGCACATACCTACAACACAATATTACTCAGTGTTAAAAGGAAATAAGCTATTAAGCCATGAAAAGACATGGAGGAAACTTTAATGCATACTTATATTACTAAGTGAAAGAACCAATCTAAAAAGTTTATATACTATATAAATTCAGCTGTATGGCATTTTATAGAAAGTAAAACTATGGAGACAATTAAAAGATCACTGCTTGCCAGGTGCTAGGGGAGGTAGGAATGAATAGACAGAGCACAGAAGGGGTTTAGTGCAGTGAAACTATTCTGTATGATAATATGTGGATGTCATTACACATTTGTCAAAATCCATAGAATTATATAATGCACACAAATAAATGACCCCTAATGTAGTCAGTGGAGTTTAGTTAATAGTAGTGTATCAATATTGGCTCATCAATTATAAAAACATGTTACACATTCATGAAAAATGTTAATAAGGGAACTGAAGGTGGGAAAATAGCATGACTACATGGGAACTCTACTTTCTGCTTGTTTTGTTTTTTTTTTTTTGTAAATATAGAACTGTTTTAACAAAATGAAGTCTATTCATTAAAATAAATATTCCAGGAAAAGAAAAAAAACTTCCAAAAATCACATCTCCGAGCCAATAATTTACAAGGAAAGCTAATTGTTACAATGTGTCCACATTATTCTCACTAGACTTTAAGGACTTTATGGATAGGGGCCATATTCAAGTCATATCTCCTGCTACAACATTCTAGACAAATATGTCAGCTGTAAAGAATAGCTTAGCATCACCTTAAGGCAGATTTCTGGAAATATTGGCCAACCCAACATCTCAAGCAACTCAGTATTCACCAGGAACTGTGCACTTCCTGGGCAAAATTAATTCTGCTACATTACTAAGGATTAACATTTCAATAGTTAATGTTCCACTCCAAGGTGGTGAAGACATTACTCAATAAGTAATATCTCATTAGGTATGCGTATGTTGTCACTTATTTTTAAAACATAAATCCAATCCTTTGAAAAAAGCTCCTTATACAAATAAAGGAGGATTATAAATTACACAAAATAAGGGAAATGTTTGCTCTTCTCCCCATGATAACAGCATGGAATATCCAGAGATTAAATACATTGGGGAGCACTGATACAATGTGAGGCATCAAAAGTCTCTCCTTCCAAAATAATGCAAAATGCAAGCCATTAGAATCTTAGATGCGTCAGAAACAGAATGAAATGTTTACATTTTTCCTGTTGAAAACTTTCCAGAGCCAACACAAAGAAAACAGTAATTTCTGGACATGGCAACTGCTGAATTTGCATGAAGTCATCTGATTTGCTACATATACTAGCATAATTTAAAACTTTCTGACAAAAAGTTACAACTAATTTATATTAAAATATTGACTAAAAAGAGTAAATTTTATAAGTAGTGAAAACACTTGTTTGATGTTAATATTTGTTTGCCTATTTAGTTCATTTATTAATTTAGCAAACAGTAATTCCTTCATATTATGTGTGAGGTACTGTTATAAATTGCAAAATATTTTGGAAGCAATATGAAAACAATCTGCATTCTAGATCTTAGATTACAGATATATTTTTATCTCAATAAAAAGAACATTTTTTAAAGATAACCCCATCTCCTACCTTTTAAGAAAATCTATCACAGAGTCCTCTTCTTTTTTTTTCACCTGAAAGTCTAAAAATGGAAGAAAAAAAATGAAGGAGAAATGAAGAAGATAAAAACTAAAAGAAGAAAAAAAAAGGCCCAGTTAACATAAGGAATGATAAATGCAAGAGTCATTTTATTGTAAAATATTTACAGCATTATAAACACATTAATCTATTGAGGGCTTATTTTGTGTTATGCATTGCACTAGACTCCAGAGATAAAATAATGAGTGAAATATATATAGTTTTGGTCCTCTTGAAGCTTACAGTGTGGGGTAGAAAAAGAAATTTATCACTTTAAAACATAGATCTATAAATGGAAACTGAAAACCATCTTCTTAAAGACCTATGCAGAAGGCTGGTCAGGAAAGTCTTTCCTGCAGAAATGACATTTGAACTCTGTTTTCAAGGATGAGAAAGAGAAAAGATAACAGATTTTAAACAAAAGTAATAGCAAGCACAAATGCACTGAGACAAAGCATGACAAATTCTGGCAGTAGAAGAAAGGTAAACCCAATTGGAATGTTCAAATAAAGAAGAGAAATGGGCTCAAATATATAGCTTATTTTTATGATACATTCAGAACATGAAAATACTCAATGGCTGCATCATACAACTATGTAAATAAGCTTTTTTACATAAGAACAATTTTATTTTTTATTTTCTTACTGTTACGAAACAAAAGCAGGGTTCAGCTGCCTGCCACCACCAAAAGGCAAACTTTAGATGCAAAGATAGTAAGAAAGGAAAAAGATTTTTATTCAGTTGCTGAACAATCTAGAACGGGGACTCTCGTTTCAAAGCTCATCTCCTCCAGTAAACCCAAACAAAACCCACCTATCCTCAACAAGACCAAAACAAAAGCCAGTGCCCAGATTTCCCGGTCCATTTTAAAGTACCCTTCTTTGAAAACGGAGGTGGCTGCCAAGTGATCATCCAGGTCAATTAGCTTGCTCCCAGCTGCTGTCTTGCTTCAGGTTCTCCTATGGCGGTTATGTGTGGTGCCAGTGCTGCCATTGGCCATTTGACTTCTCAGGCCACAAGATCCCTTGCTTCCAGGTTAGAGAGTGTATGAAGGCACCACAAATGCTCTACCAGGTCAGCAAGAGAGAGACACTCCCTCCTGGAAGCCATGGGCCATGTGACCTTAGCAGTCCACAGAGAAGACAGGCCAGTGCACTCAGTGAAGGTCGCAAGCAGGGAGCCAGGAGCAAGAGAGGGAGAGAGTGTCTTGGTTTCCTCGGGCTTAAATTAGTTTTGTGTATGGGAAGGATCAGGTGGTTTCTCAGAATTTCCAATTAACTTCCTAAACTTTCAAGTACTTTGGTTGAGTCCACCTCCCAACCAATTCTTTCTTTCCCATGGCTAGACTGACATGACTCTTTGGTCTAGCACTACCCCCTGCCACCATTTTAACTTCTTTTGTGCATGCACAGCCTTGTCCTAGTCCCACCCCATATCTGATACCTGACAGGGATAGGAGGGCATTTTCCTTCTTACCCAGTTATCTTGCTAGCCTTGCTCATGCTCATTGTGAGAACATCTTGCCCAGGTTCAGGGGAGCATGCAGTTGGTTACCTGAGCAATGCCGCCCTACCTTGGGACCTGGCACTGCCTCATCATGGCCCTGGGCAGTTTGTGATATCCTCTGGCATCCTCTCCAGATCCCCATCCTCAGCCTGCTCTCAGAAGTCTGGATAAGCTTTCTATCAGTATCACTATGACCTGAAAAAGTGAAGATGTTGGTGACAGTTCTCCCATTGAGTTGGCAGTTACCTTGGCAATAACCAATTTTCTTTACAGGTGTCATCATTCCAGATTACTATTAAGGAAATGCTGATTGCTAGAATAAGCCATAATATAAAGGCACCTACTTGCCATTTTGATGAGAGTAGCTGAATTTTCATTTTACCTATATTTATAAATTGAAATTTAGTTTAAAACAATTATAATGCGTACATGACAATCATGTAAGCACAAGTACTTACGCATGAAGAAAAATGAGGAGTAGGAGCTTGAGAAAGTGGTTGATCCTCTTGCATGATTTTTGCCAGCTTCAGGAACCTGATTCTGTCCCTATGGTGTTCTTCAAAGAGTTGGAGTCACACAGTAGAATAGGAAATGAAGTTCAGTGACCCTTGCTGGTATGAACTGCATGAGTCAGCAAACTCAGGATTTCCACTTTATTCAGAGCATTTTTTGTTGGCCCTTGGCTATCTTTTCACAGACAAGACTTTCTCTTGATAAAAAAAAAAAACTATAAAAAATATTGATATGGAAGCATACAATGTCTTTACTATATATCACTGTTATTTTGAATTATTGCCATAATGATTGGGAAATAGTGCATTGTTTTAGAAAAAGTCTGAAATAAGAGTCTAAGCAGGTCATGCAATTATTTTGCATTTTATCAGTGATAAAACTACAAGTTCTTCACCCAGGTCTCTTGGAAGATTGATATAAAATATAGCTTTTATTCTAGCCTATAATTTTCTGTGTAATAGAGGTGCTTCTTTTGTCACATATCAGAAACAATACTCAAGGAAAGATATTATGAGTGCAGCCATATCATGATGTCATACAAGAAAGGCTTGACCTTGTCACCTAGAATCATTTTCATACCATTCTGGAAACTTCTTTACTAACACTGATAAAAGGTTTAGTTGACATCTGATGGCTTTTCCTAAAATTATATGTGTATAAACATATTATAAAACTAGACTATAAACATATAAAAGCACATCTATGTAGTAAAGTGCCAATGATCACACATCATATTCCTGTAAAGGTTTTGTTTTGTTTTGCTTTGCTTTTCTACAACCAGAGATTTCTTGATCTTTGAGAAGAACTCCAAGATTTTGTAATTATTTCTTCTTAGCCAAAATGCATGCATAATTGCATCCAGTTTTACTAATATTGGACATTAGGATGTCTTTTTATTTCTCAGAGAAGAAGAAACAGCTCAGTTTAAAATAGCATGTGCAGATTTGGAGAAAGGGAAGGGTAGAAGAGCCAGGTGTTTCAAAACATTTAAGTAAATGAATATGGAGTGCTTTGAACTGATATATTTTTAATATGGTATTAGAAAATGTAGTTCAACTCAAGACTTAAAGCAAAGGAAGAACTTAAAATAAAGCTATACCTTTCTTATGTCCTATGAATTTAACCTCTAGCTATTTATTCAAATACATAAAAATGTGTTCACAAAATGTGTATAAATTCAGGAGCTTTATTCACAACAACTCAAAATTAGTAAAATTGTCTATAAATAAGAGTAAATTAAGAAATTATATTTATACAATGGAAGACTGCCAATATGTGCAAAGACATCAATAATATGGATGAATATTATAAATGAAAGAAGCCTGTGGTAGTTCCTCAAGACAGGAATATCCTTACTACATGTAACCCTGTATAATCCCCTCCCCTTGAGTGAGGGTGGGAACTGTGATTAGGAAGCATGCCACTTTAAGTTAGGTTACATAATATGTCATCAGTCAAGCTCTCAAGTTCCCAAATCCATTGATTTTGAGTTAATTGAGACATTATACTAGGTAGATCTGACTTACAAATGAAAGCTCTTCCTGAAGACAGATAATATTGTCTTTCTAGAATCAAACAGTCATATTGTAAATTACCTATGGGGAGGACCTCAGTCTTAAAACTATAAGGAACCTAATTATGTCAGCAACATCAAAGAACACAGAAGAACAGTTGAAGCTCTGGATGGG
This sequence comes from Micronycteris hirsuta, assembly GCA_004026765.1. Lineage (NCBI taxonomy): Eukaryota > Metazoa > Chordata > Mammalia > Chiroptera > Phyllostomidae > Micronycteris > Micronycteris hirsuta. Next base: position 6,702 of record PVJI01029066.1, read on the forward strand.
AAAGTAGCCCCAGAAGACACTGACCTCAGCTGTGAGACCCTGAGCTGAGGGACTCACTAAGTCATGCCTGGATTCCTGACACATGGAAATTATGAAATCATGAAGATTGTGTAAGAAGCTACTAAATGTGTGGTAACTTGTTATACAGCAATAGAAAACTTATAGCAGCCAGACATAAAAGGTTACTATGAATAGCTCCTTTTACACAAAAGCTCTGGAGCAAGAAATATGGATTTACAGTTAAAGATTAAGAACAAAGTTTGCCTCTGCTGGTGGAGGTGAATGAGTGGCAAGAAGCCTGAGGGAAATTTAGGTGTGATAGAAATGTTGGAGCTATACACTTAAGACCTGTGCATTTCACTGGTCCTTAAATATATCTCAAGAATTGGGGTGAAGAAAACCCTTATATTTGTATATACCTGTCTTCTGCAAAGCCATTGCTGTTTGTAATTTTTTTTTTTAATTTTACTTTGTGTTGTTTTGGGTGTACAGCTAGGTGCTTATACAATCATATACTTTACTCATCTCCAGTACCCCAACTGACACCATACATGGATACCACAGTATTACTGACTATATTCCTTATGCTATACTTTACATCCCCATGACTATTTTGTAACTGCCAAACTGTACTTCTTAGTTCCTTCACCTCTTTTACCCAATGCTCCAACAGTCCTCCTCCCCTCTGGCAACACTCAGTCTGTTTTCTGTATCTATGAGGCTGTTTCAATTTTGTTTGTTCATTTATTTTGTTCTTTAGATTCCATGTATAAGTGAAGTCATATGGTACTTGTCTTTCTCTGACTAATTTTACTGAGCATAGTATGCTCTATGTCCACCCATGTTGTTCCAAATGGTAAGATTTCAACCCCCAGGCCCCACTCACCCAAACTATAATTATGGCCCTGAGTTCAAAAATGGCCTTCCATATTTTTGTAAATAAAGTTTTATTGCAGCACAACCTGTGTATTCATTTACATATTATCTGTGACTGTTTTAATGCTGCACTGGCAAAATGGAGTAGTATGTAATAGAGACCTAACAACCATTCAGCCCACAAAGACTAAAATATTTGCTATTTGTACACTTACAGAAAAAAATTTGCTGACCCTTATTTTTTTTAAGATTTTATTTATTTATTTTCAGAGAGAGGAGAAGAGAGGGAGAAAGAGCAATGTATGGTTGCCTCTCACATGGCCCTCACTGGGGACCTGGCCCACAACCCAGGCACGTGCCCCAACTGGGAATTGAACCGGGACCCTCTGGTTCCCAGCCCGCGCTCAATCCACTGAGCTACACCAGCCGGGTGCTGACCCTTATTTAACACCATTAACTTTCCCTTCATGTTTGAGACTTTGATTAAAAGAAATTTAATTTCAAACTTTTGCTAGTTATATTACATAAGGCAAATCTTGTAATTTCTCTGGTATCTTCATTTAGATAGATAGATGATAGACAGATAAATAGACATAGATAGGTAGATGATAGATTATGCATAAGTAAAATAAAGTTTTTAAACCATGTTCCCTGTAGGATGGATTATTTGGTATATGAGATATCAGTATCATATCCACATGATAAATAAGAATGTGGGAAAGTGTATCTTGAAAACATTTTTTTAGGCAAAAGTGTTACCAGACAGGGCCCTATCCTAAGTGTGTCTGCCTAGAGCTAACAGATAGTGTGTGTCCTCTCAACTTCATGTAGGAAAGATTTCAGAATGTGAGTCCAAGTAACTATGAAGGTACATCTGTTAAAGCTGGAGACAGTGAAACAAGGAAGAGCTTAGCATAGAAGGAATAACAGGAGAACCCAGGCTGGGCTGCCTTAGCTCATTGGGAAGTCAGAAAAAAATGGACCTTGGAGGCAGGTTCAGAGTGTTAGCCTGGGACAAGCCACTGCTTCCCATTGATCCCCTGCCTGCAAGTCCCTTACAGGTTAGAAGATGTGTGCCTGAGCGAGAAGTGAGGGAAGAAGAGGGGAAAGGGAATGGTGCAGGCTGTGCCACAGAGGGAGAGTATGGCCTATCTCCTTTCTCTTGAGGTTTTTATCTCTCTCTTGCCAGTGGGAATGTTAAGGGAGGTCTCAGAGGACGGCTTCAGAGAATATTCATCAGTTTTTCAGGTAAACTCTTTCAGGGTCATGGTCTCCACTGATTGGTCAGTGCCAGAGCAAGCCTTACAATCACCCACCTGGTTTTTCTGCTTATCTTGGCCTGGTACTGAAATACAACTGAGACCTAGAGGTTATCTCTGGGGAGGTGGATTTTGATAATTGTTCCACCTTTGTGTTCAGCTATCTGTCTCAGTTTCCTTATTCCACTTGCCAAGGAATCTTCCTAGCTTCTTACTGTCCTGCTCCAAAATGACTATTGCAAATAATGGTTTAAAATAAATACTTCAAACTTATAGAACCTCTCTTTAAATGCTCAGAGTTATGGCTATTCAGATTCAAATTTTTGTCCTGAAAATATTAACTAACTAGGTACCAATGTCCGATGTCTTTCATTTTAAACTATTAAGTATCTCTGAAACACTAGGTAGCAAAGCGAACAATCAGTCTAATCTTTGTGTACAAGTAACTAATTTTTTAAAGCTAACTCTTTATTAAATTTAAAAGGACTTTTCTCTTTTCCCTTGTCAAGAAATATTATTTACATTTTGGAATTCTGTTGTTATATTCACAAATGGCAGAATTTATATTTTGGAGTTTGGTCTCTGGAAAATCAAATTATATTTCTGAATTCATAATTGTTACTTATACAATCCATTATTTTGGTGAGAAAGTAAGTCTTATATAGGACAGCATAATACTCAGGAAAGGATCTTGAAAGTAAATGTTTTGGAGAAGAATGCAGTTGTAATTTTTTAGAACAGAGTGGTCAGAGCAGGAGTTCTTAGAAAATAATGGTGTTATTTAAATTCCACCTCAAAAACTGAATGACAATTGCCTTAGAGAACTGTTGTGTTCCAAATTCTATCTCAAGACAAATCCTGCTTTCCCACAGACCACTGAAAATCCATCTTAAAGATTCCTTCAAAATCTTCCCCCCAAAACAGGATTTTCTGCCATGAAAAACAAAAGCTAGTTTTTAAGAAAAAAAATATTACCTCTCTCAATTAAGCTTCATGACAATGAAAACACTAGCAGATTTCAGAGACTACACAATTTGAATATTTAAAAAAGTTATACCTAATTGCTTTATTTTTTCTTCTTGTCATCATTATTGTCTATTTATTTCACAGAATAACTAAATAATATTATGTTGTAAAACTAAACTTAGCTGGCTAATAAAATTAATGACCCCCTTGTGAAATTTGTGTAATAATCTATACTTAAGGGCTACCCACTTAATCTGAATTATCTAGTCATATAAGTTTTTACAATAATTATATTTTTGGAGGGGTAACAGAACCCACCTGTGGGTCTTTTGCTCTGGGTTCTTTTGCTTGCCACCAATAAGAACAGTGGCTTTCAATGCCAGAGGTCAGTAAAAAGCAAAGGGATTATTTAATGAAAAGTTATACAAGTTTAGAGTAATTGTGGAATTTTGCCATTAAGTCCCACTCCCTTTGAACATCCAAAAGCACACAGAGTGCTGTCCACCCCCCACTACCCCTGCCAAATCAGGCCAGTCTTAGAGCATGCCAGTCAGAAGTACTGCCTTTCATAAAAAAATAGAAGTCAGCAGCTCGCTTCTCTCCAGTAATCCGTGCTCAGCTGGGCAGGCGCCTCACAGTTCCAAGCACCATTTGCGGTGTTCCCTATCTCCATTTCTTAATCCAAAACCACCTGGCACCTCCTCATGGCCAGCCTTGAGGGTCCTTCCACCCCCTTTTGACCTGCATGGTCCTGAATGGTCCCCTCCGCACATGGCTGCCCACAGTTCAGTTTAAATTCTAGCCGGGATCCTCCTCCATAACCCCACTTCTGACTCCTCCCACAACTGGCTACACCTGCTAGCACTCCCATATTTTCAGCTTTTCTTGGCTGCCATTGTTAGTTAAGGCAGGCATGCCCTGAAGCTCCAACGAACCATCTCCAAGCTGTCATGCATGCACTATAACCAGGGGAGACGTCTCCCAGACATGTCATGGGTCAAAGTCACTCCCACCTCTCTGGCCCAGGCAAAGTATTCAGCATTACTGTGGAGCTAGCCTGCTGTTATGGGTATGCAAAATAACTCTCAGTGGCCCTGCTCTACATCTCCCATCCCCCATACAAGTTTATGGGGGATATCCTATACTACAGGATACCCTAAGCTCATATTTGTGGACCCCCCAAGTTCTGGACTTCATTCCACACCCATTATAGTAGGTGCTCACAGAAAGCATCTCCCTAATGAAAGCACTAACAGTTTTAGAAAGAACATTCTTTAATATATACATGTAAATAAACCCACATACATATGGTTTATAAGGCTGTTTTTCATTTTCATTAAAACATGTATGCATATCTGAAAGAACTTTTTCTGAGATCTAGATGGTGCACTAAATTGAGCATTAAGAACTTAAAAGTACTTGTGTTTTGCAAGTCATTCCAAATTACTCCCTTTCCGAAAGTCACCTCAAGGAGGAAATGTGAAGCATATACAGCGCATCAATGTGAAGCATCTAGACTGGAGAAAGTGACCCCTCCTACGCACACACATTGTAACAATGCAAAAATTAGAATCAATTTGCGGTCCTTTTTGGCATTCTCCTCCCCTGCAACAGAACGGCTCCTTCTCCTGACTCTCCCCATGCAGTATTACTCTTTCTAAAAGCACTATACTAAACAGCTTCCTTTTGTTGTGCAGAACTCTTTAGTTTGAGGTAGTCTCATTCATTTATTTTTGCTTTTACTTCCCTTGTCTTTGGGGTCAAGTTCACCAAACCTCTCTGAAACCTATAAATTTAGTGCCTATGTTTTCTCTTTATATTGTATTGTTTCATGGATATAGATAGCTTCAGTGTCCTTCAAGGGATGATTGATAAAAAGTGGTACATATACACAATGCAATACTACTCAGCCATTAGAAGATGAAATACTTCCATTTGAGACAACATGAATGGATCTTGAGAGTATCATGTTAAGTGAAATAAGTCAGATGGAAAATTATAAGAACCGCATGATTGCACTCATATGTAGGACATAAACAAAAAAATAAAAAAAAAACAAACTCATAGATAGACAACAGAATGATGGTTGCCAGGGGGAAGAGGGATGAGGGGAGAACAAAGAGCATAAAGGGCGTTAAATATATGGCAATGGAAGGAGACTAGATCCTGGGTGTTGAGCACACAATAGAGTTTATAGATGTATTATAAATTTGGACGTATGAAATTTATATAGTGTTATTAACTAGTGTTCCCAACACATTTTATTTTAGAAAAAAAGTAGAAAGAAAATAATTGTCATAGAGAAAATTGTTTAAAACAACAAAAGACTAAACTATTCAATACAAAATTGAGAAAAGAAAGAAAAAGAAATAATGAAATAAATAAGATTTTATAAAAACATAGTTTACTGAGACTAAGACGGGTCTAGGTTAGAAGAACTAACAAAGAAAGCCAGACTATTTTGAATATATCATAATATACAATTTGCCTGTGTACAATGTAGAGTATAAAATACAGTATGTGAACTATAAATTCATACTTGTACACATGAGAAGATAATCTAAGAATAAGACTTGTGACTATATCTTAATATATTCAGTAATATATTAGTAGTAATATTTATGTTATTTTTAGAACCACTTTACATGCATATTTTCAGATGATGGAAATAAAGGCATATTAATGTTGTGAGGAAGAAATATTTTAGTTTAAGATAAAAACATAAATGTAAACTCAAATTAAGTAAAAATCTGCATGTTACACATACCCATGTAAATCCATGTTTTATTTTAAATATCTATTTACTGGCTCTGTCTACTAAGAGGGTCCCAAATCAATGATAACCCCATAACAATGAGCACCTCTAGTATCCAGATTGTTCTCTAAATGCCATTGTCAACTAAAATGAACTGGAACCTCTTCTAGTAATTGATAATTTCAGATATAAATCAGGAAATATACATGATGAGCTTAGAAATGTCTTGTGCCAAAAAATAAGAAACTGGTAAAAGAAAGAAGAGGTTGAACCTGAAGGGCAAAGAAAGCAACATGAAAAGAAGGTGTAGGAATTAGCCAAAGAACTTGTATGTATAAGCCATAGATACAGGCATTGGTGTGGTGATGGCCAGAGGGAAAGGAGTGTGGGGGCTGGGTGGAGGCAGGCAAAAGGGAGGGGTACGAAATGGGGACATCTCTAATAGTGTCAACAATAAAAAAATAAGGAAAAAAATCTCTCATCACCAAAGAGCCAAGGATAGAACAATTTTAGCACCAACAAGAATAATTTATTTAAATATATTGAATTTGTAAAAACACATAAATTTACAATGACATGGGGTGGGGTAGGCAGAAGCTGGGAGGAATTATGAAATATCTAGGGCACCACCTCTTTGCACTGAAAATTGAAAATTGTTAATGACAAAAATAAAGCATTGATGCTAACTCTCCCATATCCCCTATAATTCACAAAAAGTAAAGAAGGCTAGTTGAAAAGATAAATTTCTCCTTTTAGAAGAAATGTAGCCAATAAAGAATGGCAAATTTAGAAAATCACTATTTTGCAACACCTAATGAATTCAGGTGAGGAGTGATCCTCAGTAGAATAGAAGATTGTTGGGAAATTTGGCTATGATAAGAATTCAGTACCTGACAATTATCACTCATTTTCACCAATAACTTTATTGATTTGGATATTTAGAGTATATTGGTTATATTCCACATGTTAGAACATTGATTATTGTCTGTTTGATCACTGTCATCCTGTGAGAAATCTCCAGCAGAGAACTTCACAAACCACTTTTGACATGTTCAATCCATCACAGCACCTTCTCCATACACTGCACAAATCTTTTTTTTTTTTTCATTTCAGTTGCAGTTTTGCATTTCATGAAATAATAAAGCATAATATGCCAAAAATGTTGTGTATTTTCTTCAATCTTCAATATTAAAATGGCTACACAAACATTCTCCAATGTTGATTTTTTAAAATGTATGCTGATATGACAACTGTCACAATACAATCTAAAAAAATTGTGTTGAATGAAGTTAAAGACAACTAAGTGCTATGAAAGCCATCTTATGGAAAAAAACAAACATTTTTGGCCAACCCAATACAAGATATGATAGCAAAGGAATAAGAAAAGAAAGAGATGCAAATAATTAGATGAGGGAAATATATGAGAGTTTTAATAAATGTAGGCTCTGATATTTATACTGTTGGTTATACTGTTCTCTATGCTTTTGCATGTGTTTGATAACGTTTATAAGTATATATTTTCTTTTTTAAATTAGTTTATTGTTGTTCAATGACAGTTGTCTGCATCCTCCCCCGTCCCCTCCCCCCACCCCCTCCAATCCCAACTCCCTCCCCTGCTCCTACCCTCTCCCTTGGTTCTGTCCCTGAGTCCTCCATAGTGGTTCCTGAACCCTTCTCCCCATAGTCCCCTTCCCCCTCCCCTCTGGATATTATTAGATTTTTCTTAATTTCAATGTCCCTGGTTATGTTTTGCTTGCTTTTTGCTTTTGTTGATTATGTTCCAGTTAAAGGTGAGATCATATGGTATTTGTCCCTCATCGCCTATCTTATTTCACTTAGCATAATGCTCTCCAGTTCCATCCATGCTGTCACAAAGGGTATAAGCTCCTTCTTCTACTCTGCTGCATAGAATTCCATTGTGTAAATGTACCATAGTTTCTTGATCCACTCATTTGTAAATGGGCACTTAGTTTGCTTCCAGCACTTGGCTATTGTAAATTGTGCTGCTATGAACATTGGGGTGCATAGGTTCTTTTGGATTGGTGTTTCAGGGCTCTTAGGATATAATCCCAGCAGTGGAATTCCTGGGTCAAAAGGCAGATATAAATCAGGAAATATACATGATGAGCTTAGAAATGTCTGTTTTCCACAGTGACTGCACCAGTCTGCATTCCCACCAACAGTGCAGTAGGGTTCTCTATTCTTCACGTCCTCTCCAAGAATTATCTGTTGCTTTGTTCATGATGGTCATTCTGACTGGAGTAAAATGGTATCTCATTGTGGTTTTAATTTGCATCTCCCTGATGGCTAATGATCCTGAGCATCTTTTCATATGTCTCTGGGCCCTCTGTATGTCCTCCTTGGAGAATTGTCTGTTCAAGTCTTTTGCCCATTTTTAATTGGGTTCTGTCTCTCTGGAGTGGAGTCCTGTGAGTTCTTTATATATTTTGGAGATCAAACCCTTATCTGAGGTATCATTGGCAAATATGTTTTCCCATATAGTTGGTTCTCTTTTTATCTTAATACTGTTTAATTTAGCCCTGCAGAAGCTTTTTATTTTGGAGAGGTCCCCTTAGTTTATTCTTTCCTTTATGTCACTTGCTGTAGGGGACATATGAGTAAAGATGTTGCTGTGTGGAATGTCTGAGATTTTCCTATCAATGTTTTCCTCTAGGACTTTTATGGTGTCACAACTTATATTTAAGTCTTTTATCCACCTTGAATTTATTTTTGTGTATGATATAAGTTGGTGCTTGAGTTTCATTTTTTTGCATGTAACAGTCTTTTGGGAAAAAAGATTTACCAACACCATTTGTTGAAGAGACTATTTTTATTCCATTTTATGCTTCTGCCCCCTTTGTTGAAGATTAATTGCCCATAGAAACTTGGGTTTATTTTTGGGCTCTCTATTCTGTTCCATTGTTCTGTCTGTTTTTATGCCAGTACCAGGCTGTTTTGATTACAGTGGCCTTGTAATACAGTTTGATATCAGGTATTGTGATTCCTCCTACTTTGCTCTTCTTTCTCAAAATTGCAGCTGATATTTGGGGTCATTTATGGTTCTATATAAATTTTTGAAGTGTTTGTTCTATATCTGTGAAAATTGCCATTGGTAATTTCATAGGGATTGCATTGAATCTATAAATTGCTTTGGGTAGTGTGGACATTTTGATGATGTTGATTCTTCCGATCCATGAGCACGGTATATGTTTCCATTTGTTTGTGTCTTCCATGATTTCTTTCTTCAGTGTTGTGTAGTTTTCTGAGTATAGATCTTTTACCTCCTTGGTTAGGTTTATTCCTAGGTATTTTATATTTCTTGTTGCTCTATCAAATGGGATTTTTTTCCTAATTTCTGATTCTAATATTTCATTGTTGGTACACACAAATGCCTTTGAATTCTGGATATTGACTTTGTATCCCACTCTTTGCCCAAATTCACTTATTAGGTCAAGTAAATTTTTGTGGAGTCTATAGGATTTTCTATGTACACTATAATGTCATCTGCAAACAACAATAGTTTTGTTTCCCCCTCTCCAATTTGGATGCCTTTTATTTCCTTTTCCTGTCTGATTGCT
>PVJI01029067.1:0-15703 GCA_004026765.1 Micronycteris hirsuta
ACGTGGACACTTTCCGGTCATGAGCCCACAGGTGCTAGGAGCTGAGACCCGGACACTCTGAGCGGCCTCTCATCTCCACCGCTCAGGACACGTGTGACCGCAGGTGACCGACCTCGACCCTGTGAGTCTCCTCCGTGAGGCGGGGTCATCGTGGAGCTTCCGTCAGGATGGCCTGGGCGGAACGCGTGGGTTTCCGGCGCCTTAGTGCTCAGCAGCGTCGGCTGGCACCACCGCGCTGTCACTTCTTCCTTCTTCGTACGCCCGCGGGGTATCCGTGCGTCCGTCTGTTCGGTCTCCTTGGTGAAAACGCAGCTCCAGGTGTCGGAGGTTGTGTCTGTTCCCGTCCCCTGTGCTTTCCTGGGCAAAGGAGTTTGCGGTAACGGTGCTCAGCTGCGTGCTGTCCGGTTACGCGAAGGTCTCCCTGCGGCAGAGCGCGCTCCGGAAAGTCCCCGCCACTTCCGCCCCACACTCGGGCGGCCAGAGCCTCCTGGAACGCCTGGTGCACCATATCTAATGAGCAACCGTCAGTAAACATCTGCTTTGCAGCGTAGAAGCTCGTCGGCCAGCTGCCGACCGCGCTAACTGGTCCACCGGCACCAGCTCCGCTGTCCTAGCCCCTGACCTTGGCCTTCAGGCCCTTGCAGGACCGGCCACGGCCTTCCCAGGTACGAGTCACGATAGTGTCCCTTGTTCTCTGCTCCCCAGCCGTGCCCCACACCCCCTGATGACCCGGCTCTGCCCCAACGGAAGTAAAGATCCGGCTCAGCTGCCTCTGCTTCTGTTTGGAACGTTGTTTCCGGGGCTTCCCCCTGTTCCCTGCGTCACCCCCTCAAAGCCCACTGCTGATGCGGCCTCTCCTGGCCACCTCGGCTGCGCGAATGCTCTGCCCTCCCGTGACCCTTCGTCCCATCACTTCCTGATTTTCTTGAGGGCAGGGGCCCAAATCTGGAATTAGTCCTTTGTCTTCCGACCTGCCCCACGGGGGTGAGGACCCCCCAGGGCGGGCTCTGTCCATGGCCTTTGATCTCCATCCGAGGTCCCCATTCATGTGGCTCGATCTAGTGATCGGAAGGGTCGCTCTCTCAGGTAACCGCCTCACCCTCTCGGGTGCCGTTTCTGACCGGCTCCTCTCCCCAGCTCCCCCCGCCTTGGCTGGATGGTCTCCATCACTCTGCATTTCGCCCTCATCCTCTCTACGATGTCACCAGGGACGGGTGTGCGTTCTCTGCTGCACCTTGAGGAGGAGGTGCCCCGAGCTAGTCTAACGGGTCTTCTTGTCTCCATGGGAGATTTGCCTGTAGATTAAGTGCTTTTCCCGGAGACCACGGCCTCTCCACCGGGTGCTCGCCGTGGCCGGGCGAGGCGGCCCGTGTGGGGTGCTCGGGTCTCGGATGTGGGGTACAAGTCCTACCCCCGTACCTCCGTATCCTCAGGCGCCTTCACGCCTCACTGGCACCTTCCATTTGGTGCCTTCTGTCTTTGCTCCTTTTTTTAAAAATCCTCACCCAGTTTATTGATTTTTTTAGAGAGAGGGGAAGGGAGAAAGAGAGGGAGGGAGGGAGAGAGAAACATCAATTGGTTGCCTCCTGCACGCGCCCTGATTGGGGATCGATCCCGCAACCCAGGCGTGTGCTCTGACTGGGAACCCAACCCAGGACCTTCCGGTTTGCGGGGCAACGCCCAACCCGCTGGGCCACACCTGCCTGGCGCCTGTCTGCTTTCCAAAGGAAAGACAGCTGCTGGGATCGGACAGGGACACGGCCTTCCTCCCTGCCCGGCCCGTCTGCCCTGTGCTGCTGGAACACCTGCCGGGCCTTTGAAGGGATCAGTCCGTCACTCGGAGCACCTGCAGCCGGGTGGCAGGTAGGCAGGGCCAGCTGCCTGTTTCTCACTCCCTCAATATTTTGGAATCCAGTTTGGAGACTGAGGAGCCAGGAGACATGATAGGACGTGAGTCTGTTTGCAAATAAGACCGGGCGTCTGTCTGCGCGCGTTTCCCCGTCCAGTCCCGGGGCTGCGGCTCTTTGAGCGAGGCAGAGAGGTTGTCATGGCTGGGCCAAGTCCATTCTGAGTAAGAGTTCCAGAAACGTCATCCTCCCGGGCCCTTGCTCCAGGGGCCCCTCCTGGCCGTGTGTGGCCGTGACCAGGACCCTGGAAGCCTGTTGGCAGGTGCTGGCCTGCAACAGTGCAGGTGAGAGCTAGGGGCCCGTGATCCTCTGTCTCTAATCGGAAAGAGGCAAGTGCGGGGGGAGCCCCCCAGCTAAGCCCGCGAGCTCCAGTGGGACCTGTGAGGCAACTTCCCGTGACATTGTTTTTACAGAAAACTTCCCGTGACATTGTTTTTACAGAAAAGCGAGGGAGCCCACGGTGTGTGGCGCCGTAAACCCTTTTCCCTTTTCTAGAACCGTGAAGCCTCGCAGGACCGTAGAGACTTGGAGGAGATTATTTTCTGAGTGTTTGCCTGGCAAGAGGCGTCTCTGCGGCTCACAGTGCACGGTGCAATCCCCATCCCGCCCCCCACCTCTGCGGAGGCTGCAGCCACCAGAGGGGGGCGGGGGTGCCGGGCGGAAGCCGCTGATTGGCTGCTCGGTGGTGCCGGCTGGGCTTTAAAAGGGACCTGCAGGCTGGGACGAGCCACAGTCCTGACAGTATCTTCAGAGCAGAAGAGGCCAGAGCGCTCGCAGGTCACCAGATCCACAGCCGCCTTCCTCCCCACAGACTTGCACCCCACCCCCCTGCAGAGATGTGCAAGGGCCTCGCGGGGCTGCCAGCTTCCTGCCTGAGGAGGTAAGGTGACCTTCAGCCGGGCCTGCGTCTCGCCGGGTGCCTGGGGCTCCAGTCCCTGTGCAGCTGTGACCGAGGACATGAGCGCTCTCCCTGAGCCGCTGTCCCTGACCTTGGCTTTGAGCGCTGTTGTGACCCCCCAGTCAGCCCCCAGTGGGCAGCGTGAGGCACGGGTTTGCACGGGACACTGCGGTCTCTCGCGTCTCGGCTGTGACAGGTGCCGTGGGAGCGTCACTGGGACACACAGGCTCACGCTTGGGGATCTCCATCCACGGACACTGGGTCTTGTTGAGGGGGAGACACGCCAGCCCCACGGAAGGGCACTGTGCTCCCGGTGGGGCTGAGTACCGGCCACAGTCTGTGTTCTTCTGGACCAATGCCACAACCACAGGCGACTCCAGAGCTGGACCCCGCACCTGTTGGCCCTTCTGCCCGGGTCTGGGAGTGTCTCGTGGGGGGGCAGTTAGAAGCTTGTCACACATTGGTGATGGGCTCCGGGGAAGGTCTCACCCTGAGTCCATCGTTTTGTCCTGCGCTGCGTCTTGATTTAAAAACCCCGTGAAGTGATGCAGTCACTCATGCGTCCTTGGTTTCTGAAAGGGGGGTAAGTGACTGCTTTCAGAGCAGCCTCTGCGCCAGCCAGCTGAGGTGGGAAAAAAGCCGGGCTCCTTCCAGGAGCGAACCTCGCAGGAAGCCAGGTGGCAGGGGACACACCTTCTCCCCATCTCCCTGCAAAGAGAAATCGGCTCGGATTTCAAGTCGGGCATCTCCCAGAAAGTGCCGTCCTGGGCGTTCCCAAGACACGTGGCTCGGGCTCCGGGACACTGGGGAGCAGGAAGGACAGCCCCCGCCCACCCTATCCCCTGGAGGCTCTGACACGAAGCCGGAGGGCCCAGCAGAAAGCAAGATGAACCCTCCACACCCCAGTTGACTCTCCCGGAAAATCGATTGTGCAGAGCACAGGCGTGGCGAGCACCCGGGCAGGCGGACGAGACCCTGGCGCTCTGGGGTAACCCCACGCTGCAGGGTGCACTGCCGGCCTCTGTCCTTCCTGGGGGGCTGGGGGCACCTGGTCCAGACCCTTCCTTCCTGTGCCTGTGACTGAGGCTCAGGGTCACATAAGTGGCGGGGGGGAGCCACAGAGTGCGCAGCCAACCCAGGCGCCCTGGCCCTCGTGGCCCTTGGGGTTTTTCTCCCCTGGGCGCACGGTTTTGCGAGGACAGGTGTCTCACGTGTGGTGGAGCAGCACCTCCCGTAGCTCGGTGGCCAGCTCACGGAAGTGTGACCCGATTTCTGCTCTGGCCGAGCGCAGCCCACTGACACCGGCCCGAGGGCTCAGCCACTGCAGCCTTCAGGGTGACAGCTTCGGTCATTGAGGAGGAACTCACGGCCCCCACCAAGGGGGCCTCCAGGAGGCAAGCGCCCCTGTCTGAGAGGCGGCCCCAGGCGGAGGGAAACCCGAGCTTTCTGGGGGACGCAGGCCACCGACACAGCGTGGCTGTCCCAAAGCCACAGCTCCCCGTCCCTCTGAGCAGGGATGTCCGGTCATTCACTGTGTTTAAAAAGCCGCTTCTCTCTTGAAGCGATTGTGGGGCTTTTGTAAGGAAGAGAATCCGAGCAAAGGAACAGTTAACAAAGATGAGGGGGCTGAGTGGAAGGGTCCCGGTGTCCGAGTCCTGCGCCCTGTGACCCCGGCTGCCCCCTCACCCCCACAGTGAGAGCTGCAGCGAGGACTCTGCCTGCTTTTCCTGCTGGTGTTGATGTGTCCCTTAGGGCGTAAATGCCCCTATGGTGCGGTGCAGGTGGCACAAGGGGAGCTGGGACTGCAGGGTCCACGCCTCACTGCCCAGCCCTTCTGTGGCGGCCACACACCTGGCACAGTCACTGGCCCACCGCCCAGGAGGCTGGGATCCCTGTGGGGACCTGGGGGCCAGCAGCCAGTCGTGGCAGTAGCGACTACTGTCCAGGAGGTGGCGCCACAGGAAGGTGCCCTGTCTCAGCGCCTGGTGTTCCCAAGTCCTAGGATTGTGCCAAGGTCAGCCAGCTTCCCTGAGCTTCTGCTGGAGATCCCCTCCCCGCCGACCCTGTGCTATTGGCGACAGTGACAGGTTCGCAGGAGACGCTGCTGGGTGGCCAGAGGCCCAGCCTCCCGGTGGCCGGCCGGGGAAGGGGCCCTGCGCCCGAGGGTTGTGTCCCGAGCCCCAGGCAGAAGCACGCGCAGGAGGGGCCCGCTGCCCTGGGAGAGCTGCGCCCGCAGCTGCGCTTCCGCAGCGACCGCGCTCGCAGCCAGGGCGTCTCTGAACGAGAGCCGGCGACCTGACGCGCTGTTCCTCCCTTTTCCGCGCAGCGCGAAGGACATGAAGCACCGGCTCGGGGCGCTGCTGCAGAGGTCGGACTCCTGTGAGCGCAGCTCTTCGTCTGGCAGGAGAGACAAGCTGGTGGTCTGCCAGAGGTGAGGGGCGCCCTGCCGGTCGGGACTCCGGTCTGAAGTGACGGGGAGGGGGCGGGAGCGGCCCGAGGCGGCGATGGCCTCGTCCTGCCGGAGGAAAATAAAGCCGCTGTGTCTTACTCGGGATCTTTCATTCATCCCCCCAGCGTTGGGTCCTGGCATCACACTGTTCTTTTTCTTCAGGGTGAGCCAAGAGGAAGTCAAGAAGTGGGCGGAATCTCTGGAAAACCTGATTAGCCACGAATGTAAGTCTAACCCCCCGACGCCCCGGGGATGGGGTAAAGGCGCCAGGACTTACGCTGTCTCACACGACGTGAGGGTCAGCCTGTCCGTCATGGGACCTGCCACTGAGCTTTGTCCCTCTGCCCCGGGGGGTTCATGCAGAAACGGGGGTGGGGGTGGGTGGGGGAGGGCCAGAGGAGAAACTTCCAAATGTTGAGATTTCTGGCAGGATCAGCCTCAGTTTCTCTGCCCCAACCCCCCGAAGCATGGGGTGTGGCCGGACGCAGCACACACAGACATAAGTTACAGGCACCTGCCCCAGCCGGACCCCACAAAGGGGGTGTGGGGGTCGCTCGAGCCCTGCCCGGTTCCCTCCAGCCCTGGGCTGTGTCTGAGGCACAGGGCCAGCCCCTGCGTGGTGACTGCTGGCTCCATCTCCCCTGGGCAGGCGGGCTGGCGGCGTTCAGGGCCTTCCTGCGGTCCGAGTACAGCGAGGAGAACATCGACTTCTGGGTCAGCTGTGAGGAGTACAAACGGATCAAGTCCCCCTCCAAACTGAGTCCCAAGGCCAAGCAGATCTACGAGGAGTTCATCTCGGTCCAGGCCACCAAGGAGGTGGGTCTTCGCGGCATGGACGTGGGGTCGCAGTGAGGTGTCCCTGGGCTGGGGGGGTCAGCAAGTCACTGGGTCAGAGGGAGCGATGGTGCAGGGGGCTCGCTCATTCTAACCCCGACACCCCCCAAGGATCAGTCAGGAAAGAGCTCTTTCCCCCAGGCGACCTGGGTGGGGTTTCTGAGGAGTCTCCCCATCTGTGGGAAATAGCAGCGGGGGGTGTGTACCCAGTGGCCCACGCAGAGGGCTTGAGCTCCCCCGGGAGCGGCGTCTCACCCCTGGCCTGTGCCCCACAGGTCAACCTGGATGCCTGCACCCGTGAGGAGACCAGCCGGAACCTGCGGGCGCCCACGGCCACCTGCTTCGACGAGGCCCAGAGGAGGATCTTCCACCTGATGGAGAAGGACTCCTACCGCCGCTTCCTCAAGTCGCGCTTCTACCTGGAGCTGGCCCGGCCTGCCGCCTGCGGGTCCGGGAAGCAGAAGGGGGCCCAGCGCGCCGCGGACTGCCCTTCCCTGGTGCCCCAGTGCGCCTAGGCCCGCTGGGCGGCCGCGGGCCGGAAGGCTGAGACTTGTGCCGGGGACACCGAGGCCAGCTCTGGTCTGTGGGCCGCAGGGGCGTGCCCGCGCCGTAGCCTAGTTTCCACACTGCCCGTCCCGTGCCACCTGCTAGATCTCGTGTCTGTGTTTGTGCATCCATCGGGCCCGCCCCTCGTTCCAGTCCGACGCTGCACCCCACCCCTCCCTGACAGGCCTGGGGTTTTAGAGATTGTTGGCCGCTCTGTCCGCCCAGCAGTGAGGCCTCAGGTGGGCGGGTCAGTGAGTCCACATCATGTGACACCCACAGGCTCACGGAGAATGTTGGCCAGTACCTTCTGCAAACTGTGGGCGTCCACGGGAGGCCGACGATTGTGTGTACGTGTGTGTGTGCATCCACACGCACACACGCCCCCGTGAGAGGGGACGGAGAGGCCCCAGGCACTCAGCACCGGTGCACACACACTCGCATGCGCGTCCGATCCCTGGTCTCCATCCTGCGACCGAGCAGCACGCACTGAGCCGGCTCCGGCCGGCTCACCTGTGGGCCGTGGCCACCACCCTCCCGGGGACGTCATACCTGTTTCAGCTGTGACCACTATCCCGCTGAGCCGTATTCTCAAGAGCAAAGGTCATGGAGAGTCTCGTCCTGGACTCGCAGGGCTGACCCAGGATGCAGTCACTCACGGCCCCTCTCCGCCTGGGTGTCCGAGGCATGGCTGCCAGCAGCCGGGTGGGTGTGGGGCTGGACAGCGTGAGGGACACGGCTGATGGAGAGCTCGGGACGCAGAGGCCAGTCTCCGCCTCCACCCGCCTCCGCTGCTGACCAGGTGGGCTCGTCACACTGTGTTTTCCTGGGAACGTAGCCGCCCCCCCAGGCTGCTGGCTCCCTGGCGTTCGTGTTCTGTGGGCTGGAGCCGAGGCTCCACACTGCCCCTGGGAACGGTGGCAGTGCCCACGGGAAACCCTTCTGCAAACCGGCGCCCTGCAGGTCGGCCGACAGGCCCTGTGTCCAGGCGCCGAGAGGGAACGAGGGGCGGGGGAGGGTCAGGGTGTGAACTGCTGGAACTACCGTTTGGAACTTTCCGAGGCACACAAAATACTTGAAGACTCCTCACTGGTGTTATTTGCGATGCTGTTTTGTACATGTTTTTATCATTGTTTTATAAACGGAGGCGCACGGCACGCCCCGCCCGGAGTGGTTCACAAATGGCTGGGATGTCACGTCCTCTTCCTCCTTCTGAATCCACTGCCCGTGAAGCACCCACGTGCCCAGTCCCTCCACGCCTGTCACACACATGAGCCCCGTGTGCTTTGAAGCCGAGAGACTGGGCTGCAAAGCGAAGTCGCCCCCGTGCACTCACACAAGTCCTGTTGCTTTGGAGACGCAGGCCTGGGTTGTGCCCTCGGGGTCCTGGGGCCGCGGGGGGGGGGGTGACACGCACGTCCACAGTTCTGCCTCTAGAGGACGCCGGGGTCTGATCAGGCGACGCTGCTGAAACCATTGGTCCGCAGGTTGTGCTGCGTGGGAAGTAAACGGTTTTACGGACCATGTTTTCCTGTGTGCTTTTCAATTGTGTCTCAGTATTTCATCAACATTTGACGTAGAGAATCCCCTGGTCCTGGCTGCGGGCCGAGCACCCCTTCTGTGCCCACCAGCGGGGGCCACCGGTGGGTGCCGGCTGGGAAAGACAGGCACTGCTGTGGACGCGACCATGGCCCGCAGAGACGCAGGTTGGGGGAGGGGGACGGGCCAGCTCTGGGAAGGAAGCAGAAATGCACACAGTGTGTGTTCTCTGTGCCTGGTGCCACTCCGCTCCTTCTGGTCACAGAGCCGGGGCGCCTCGGCTTCAGGACTTGCTGGTTCGCCCGCGGGCGCTCAGCGGGTTTCCGAGGGTGGAGTTCACCTCAGGTCACTGGCTTGGGGAGGGTCTGTAGGTGCCCTAGGGGCGGACCCCTAACGGCTCAGCCTGCCTTCCCCCTTTCCCGGATTCTCCTCCCTGGAAAAGAGGGCACAGGATGTTCACCTCGCGGCCACAGGCCCCACGCCCACGGTGGGAGGTCGCGAGCCCCTGCTCCCTGAATTCTTCCTTTCCCGCCACGACGGTCACCCTTGCGAGGTGCCAAGCACCAGGGTCTGAACCGTTCAGAGCAACGGGCCCTTTTCCTGGCCGGATGAGAATGACGGACCATCTCTGGAGAAAAAGACACAAAGGGTTGGAACCTGCTGGAACCCCCTCAGCCCCTACAGAGGTGTGCCTGGCTCTGCCAGGCTCCTGCAGAACGGGGGTGTCTCTGCGTCCCGCCTGAGCCGGGGCAGGGGACGGTCCCTCAGGGGCCCATGAGCAGGGGGCCTGGAAGTGAGGGGTGGCCACCAGGCCAGGTTCCTGCCTAAGAATCACTTCCCCCATTTCCTTCTCTAAGTCCTTGGGTCCCAGGTCACCTCTGCTGTGGGGGGGACAGCGCGCAGGGACTCCCAGTCATCCGGCCCCCGCAAGAGTCACACGGGGACAGGACGCCAGGCGGACACCGGGTCCCGGTCCCACTGCTCCGGCCTGTCCTCTGGGAAGGACACCAGCCGTGACCCCAGGGCCCAGGGGGAGGGGAGCTGCCCCCCACGAGTCCGCTCCAGGCCACGGCTCCTGCGAGCGAGCAGAGCTCGGCCGTGGGAAGGGGAGAGCGGTGACCTTCCGGGGTGACTTGAGGACACTGCCCCTGGGGAAGGAAGACAGTTCTGTTGATTTATTATGAGTATCGTCTGCCCCGTTCCCAGCCTGTTCCGCCGGCTTCTGGCCTCTGCAGCCGTCTGCCCCCTGGACCGGCGTCCCCAAGACGTGGCCGCAGTGGCAACAGCACAGGACAGGAAGCGGCTCTAGCTCTGCCACCGCAGAGACAGGGCTGCCGGGTGTTCTGTCACCTCCCTGCCCAGGGGGCACCACCGTCCCGCCCTCTGCCCGTGGGACTCAGCACGCTGGCTGCCCTCGCCTCGCCCCTGGTGGTTCCGTGCCTCTGGGGTGTCAGCAAGAACCCTGTCAGGCCCGTTTGCAAACCCCAGGCCCAGCTCCTTCTCAGCCCCTCGCACACCCACAGGCCGGCTCTGCAGTCCTCTGGGGGGGCCCTTTGAGCCCGCCCCCCGCCTCTCCCCCGGCCTGGACGCTGCAGGCCCTTCGCGCGTGGCCAGGCCTGCTGCCTGGGCCTGACTTCCGCTCGCTCAGCCTCCAGGCTGAGACCCTCCGATCCTCTCGTGACGGTACCAGCCTTCTGCTCCCAGACGCAAATCTGCGCTCCCACCGCCCTGCTGGAGACGGGCGGGGCGCGCGCTGGGGGTGCAGCCCGGGCCCCAGACCCTGCTTCTGGGCTCCGCAGGGCGCGCAGGCCTGGGTGCGGCCTTCGCCGCCGCCAGGACGACCTGGGGCTGCGGAGGTGGCGGGCGGGGCTGCCGCCGTCGTCCACCAGCTCCGTCTTCCATCTGCCCCTCTCCCCCGCCGACTCCCAGCTTCTGTGAAACTCCGCCGCGGACCCTCCCACGCTCTCCACGCAGCTCCCCGTTACCTCTCCTCGTCCAGCAGCCCCCGGTTCGCGCGTCTCCCCAGCTGCCTGCGAGTCCCGGGGTGACCGTCCCGTCCCGAGGCGCCCTGCGAGCCCTAGCCCGGAGAGGGACGAGTGGCGGATGACTGACGGCCGCGTGGTGCCGGGACCGGCCGCGCCTCCGTTTCGGGGCTTCACCTGCCCTGAGCATCACGTGCCCAGCGCCCTGGGAGGGAGAACTATTTGCTCCCCTTGTTGCAGGCCTCTCGAGCATTTTCTTTTCAAAAAGCAAACTGTATAAAATATTTAAGAAGACATAGAAATGCTGAGAAAACCGGCCCGGGCTGGTGTGGCTCAGTGGATTGAGTGCTGGCCTGCGGACCAAAGGGTCCAGGGTTCAATTCCCAGTCAGGGCACATGCCTGAGTTTCTGCCAAGTGTCCAGTAGGGGACGCGGGAGAGGCAACCACACATTGATGTTTACTTCTCTCTCCCTTCACCTTGCTCTAAAGATAAATAAAATCTTTTTTAAAAATGCTTAGAAAACTCTAAACATAAGTGGGTTTGGATGCTGATGACAAGCCAGGATTCTGGTTGGAAACTTAGACACTTCTAGATGGGAATCCCATTCTCTATGAGAAGCAGTGTTTGTTTTGGAAAATTTTAGCTCTCCCGGTTCGCGCTGCCCGGTCTCAGGGCCGATGCCCCAGGACGGAAATGAGCCACGTGTTTTCTGTGTGATAAGCAGAACATCTTACTGATCCTTCTTCAAATCAAACCCTGATTGGATTTGCCCATTGAGACTCGGAGTCCTGGCTTATCTCATCGTTTCTGGCAGAGGCAGGAGCAGCAATTCCCACTGAAGCCGTTGTCTTTTTTTCCCCCGAGTTGTTTTGTCTGCTCTGAGCCGTATTTCGAGTAAACTGAACCGAGGGCCTACGTGAGCCGGGGCAGCGCTAATAATAACACAGCTCACATTTCACGGGCTCTGCGACCCGCCTTCCGGTCCAGGACCCACGCCAAGGTCCCGCTGCCCGGCACCCTGGGCCTGGGCTCCGAAGAGCAGTGCAGAGACTTCATTCTTGGATGAAGGAACCAGGGCAGATGAGCTCGGGCCGGGAGGCGCCTTGCCCACGCCTGGGAAGGGGCCTCTGCGTTTACAGGCTGAGGCCCCGGTGATGGTGATTCAGCCCCGCCCGGTGTTTCTGCTTTCCTCTCTGCTCACCGCCCTCCTTGCACCGAGGCCCCCTGGCGTCTCTGCACCCGGCCCTCCTCGTCTTTCAGACCGGAACCCTTTGCGGTTCCTGGAAGCACGCAGCTCGTGATGCAGCTCAGGTTTTGAGAAACATTTCGGTCTTTTACGTGACGCAGCTGATAACACTTTAGAGTAGTGCGTTTCAGCCGAGGTGCCACAAGAATTTCTAAAATAGGCAACACCTGCTGTTTAGTCAGGTGCCCTGACCACTTTGCTCTTGGGGCACAGGGGGCAAACACTAGGCCCGAGGGCCGAATCCGGCCCTCCTCCTTGTTCTATCCGCCCGGCACCTGGTTTCTACCCGGCGGCAGCACCAAACTCCTTGCCCCTCGTTAAGGAGCAGTTACATTTACACAGTCCTAAAGTTACATTTGGCCCTTTGAAGGCAACTGTGAGGCTGATGTGGCCCCCGGTGAGAAGGAGTTTGACACGCCTGCCTTACAGTGTCAAATAAAAAAAATGACCACAAACACCACCACAGTAGCCGCCCAGTGTGACTGGATCGAAATTATGCCGACTTCTTGTCCGGTCGGCAGAAAGTATGTGTCGGTGCGCCGCAGATTTTTAGTAATTTGTGTGTGTGTGTGCTGAGACGGGAAAGGTCGAAAATTGCCGCTTTAGAGGAGAACATTTTTTTCTGGAAGGTTCATAGCTCAGATAGCATTATGGTACCTTTTCATTAAAAAAAGAAACAAAAAAAACCTAACAAAAGCTGGGAAAAAAGATTAAAAAAAGAAACGTGTTCAGAGACTTTATTTCTCTACCGCGTGCTGCATATTCTCCTCCAGAGTGACGCACTCGGGCGTTTGCGGGGCGTCATTTTTCACCGACAGCTTCCACGGACCGGCAGCAACACACGCGTCACTTTAGACCTTCATTATCTCCAGCGACGCCCTTGACCGATTTCTGCGCACCAGGCAGGGTGAGGGCTGGCAAGAGGGAGCTTCGCTCACAGGCCGTGTAAGAGAAGTTTGCGTAGGAGCGAAGGAGAAGGCGGGTGTGGGCCGGTGGCCCCGCGTTTCTGAAAGTGGAAAGGGCGCGGGAGAGACGGGAAGTTCCGACTGACAGCAGGTGGGACGGCGTGGAGGTTTGATGACCTAAGACACACGACTGAGTTTTCTAGGAAAGAGAGACGGCATTCTGAACGTGGCTTTTCTCAAATCCAGTGCAACGCAAGCAGCCGAAAGCCTGCAGAGCATTTGGAAATTTTGTAAGCGGGTCGTTTTTATCGCAAGCTAACAGGTGGAGCGGGCCATTTTTGCTAATGTTTTGTGCAAATGGCAACATTCAGTAAAATTACGATAACTTTAGTTTTACTTATTTTTTTCAATGAAACTTTTTGTGATTTACTATAAAATGTATACTGAATTATTTTTCTTAAATTTTAAACAAATACTGGAAAAATCACTGGAAATTGAAATAAAAGTAATAAAATACGTAAAAATTCCGATTTATTGAAATATTTTGAAAAAAGTACGTAAAATGTGTAAAAAAGAATGAAGTTTTCTTTCTTAAACTTCATTGAAAAAAAGAAGAATGAAGTTTTAGTAGTGTTTTTTTGTATGATAATCGTTAAAACAGACATACATACATAATTCACCATTGTCTGTGTTAAAGAGACCCAAATTTTGTCCTTTGGAATTCGTATATCTGCATGTTAGCATCCCTTTAGAGCAATAAAAAAGTATAAAAATAAACGTTTTTATCCATTACCTGCATTCTACCGCTAGTCTACAAAATACGTATTTATACGTGTCCTGCGCTCCACTACCAGTCAACGTAAAACGTGTAAGTACGTTTCCCACATACAATGTGTTAAGCAGACGGGCAAATGGAGGCCACAGCTGCGGAGCCGCGGGGATTGGACCAGCGATTGTGATGCGAAAAGCTGTTTCTCCAGCTCAGAAGCCTCAGGCTCTCCACCCTGGACGTTCTGGAGTCTGGACTCACTTTTCAAAGCAACGTCCAGTTGGTTTTTATCACAACATACCGCCGTCTCTCTGGGACCTCGCGGGCATCTCTGGTCTGTCTCCAGCCGCTAAGATCTGAATAATGCTTTCATCTGGATTTCAAAAGGCTTTATCTCCCTGGGGCCAACCCTCTACAAGCTGATAAACAGCACAGAAGGTCGTCACGAAGGCTAAAAACAGGTGCACTCTGGCTTCTTCTGCCGACTCTTAGTCTCTCCGGAAGGAAGAGCCCGGGCAGATTTGTCAAGAGAAGAGATGCACAATCCCCAAAGGCCATTGAGCCCTTTGTGAGGGATGAAGCCTGGCTTCCAAGGGGTGAGGTGAGCCCCACTCCTGCTCCCCTCCTAATGTGAAATACAAACGGCTTTTATTTTTTAAAAGATTTTATTTATTTTTAGAGAGAGGGGAAGGGAGGGAGAAAGAGAGGGAGAGAAACATCAGCGTGTGGTTGCCTCTTGTGTGCCCCCTGCTGGGGACCCGGCCCTCAACCCAGGCATGTGCCCTGACTGGGAATCGAACCGGCAACCCTTTAGTTCACAGACCAGCGCTCAATCCACTGAGCCACACCAGCCAGGGCTAAGGGGGACCTCCTAAGCGATGGACACTAGTTAACAAAGTGGGATGAGTGGCCAGTGACAGCTCACGATTGCTACTGAGTGAGGAAATTTAGCACAAGAACCCCGCCGGTCCTCGAATGCCAGGACGGCCCTTGCTGGAGTACAAGCACAAAGGCTGGTCGGGCCCCCGCATCTGGACTAGTCCCCTGCGCTCCCAGGAGATGGGGCCGTGGGTCACCCACGGGGACGGCCAGTTTCCAAAAAGTCCTAGTGTGCTCGGCAGACCTCTCCCCTCAGGCAGCGACCCTTCCCTCTGGCTGTTTTTACTGAGGCTGCAAGACGCAAGCAATGTGTGCCGTCCTACTGGGCTTATATCACAGTGCGGAGAGCTGGTACCTTCCCAACTGGCTATTTTATTTTGAAAGAAGTTTATTAGCCTGAAAGGTTATCTGATTGGGGGAATTATTAGAGAGAGAGAGAGCGAGGAGAGGCGTCTGTTTCTGAGAAGCACCTTTTCCTGGGCCCACCGCACCCCCCCAACATCTGACAGCCCTTTGCCGTCCCCCTGAGACTGTCTACCGCCACTGAGGACACGTGAGTGACGCGTGGCGTGCACTGTGCTCCGGAGGAAACCTCCCCAGACTGGGGACCACGTCTGTGACACGCCTGCCGTTCCCCAGACATGCAACTTCACACAAATTGTCTCGCATCCGTGGTCCTCGGCGCCTCCTCCTGACGGTGATGAGGGGAACAATCAGGAGAAGCTTTGTGGGGGCAACTGCCCCTGGGCTGACGCCTCCTTTGGGCTCAGAGTGTCTGTGCCCCCCCCAGCCCCCCGCCACTCCCACTGCTGTGTCACTGTCCCTCCAGCTTGGCTGTTCCCCTTCATCACGCCCGGCTCATCCTCGGTAACTCGTTAGCGAAACTCAAGCACCCGCAGAGGCTGTGCTTTCAGCAGCTGCTCGCAGAGCCGTCAAAACCAACACTCAGTTAAAGGAAACAAGGAAACGCCGGCCTAGTCACCCGCTTCATTATAGGCTCTGGCGCCGGCTCCTGTGTTTGCTAAGAAATCCGCGTGGAGGCCAGCAGGTCCAGGGCACCTGAGGCAGGCGTCCCATGTCCCGGGCTGGCCCCTCCCCGCAGTCACGAGGCAGCGCCTCCAGACAGAGCTCAGGCGTCGACGCCCCCCGCCGTGCGCTCTCAGAGGGGCGTCGGTTTGGAATCGAGACTCGTTAACACGGCCCGGCAGCCGGCCGTGAGGCCGGCGAGCAGAGACTGGCTGCTCACAAGCGCGGCTTCCTAATAAAATTTCCACCCACGTTTTCTACTGCCTGAACAAGTTCAAACGTGAGAAGCTTGGATCGGACTCACGCAGCGCGCACACTGGGAGCTTTGGGGGCCGACAGCGCGTTCAGGTGCTCGGGCAGAGATCTGCTGGGAAGTGATTTCCCCGACGCTCCAGCCGAGGACACGCAGGCTGAGGCCACCGTGCTCTGAGGACACGGGGCCTCTGGAGCCGGGCCGGTGTGGCCGCTGCTCAGTGGCTGAGCGCTGAGCCCTGCCCGGCCCGCACGGGAGCCCGAAACCCTCCCGTGGCGACGGCCGCGTGGTGTTCCCTTGGTCTCGTGGACCAAGCCGTCTGCGAGGGGTCGGCCTGACCTCGAAGCTCTGCTGCTGGTCCGCTGAGTGACCCTGAGGGCGTCACCTCTGCTCTGTGGGCGGACAGAGAAGCGGCGGCGACCTTGGCTGCCCCACCCCTGCGGGAGGGACACAGAACCGCGTCTGCGGCCG
>PVJI01029068.1:0-15699 GCA_004026765.1 Micronycteris hirsuta
GAACCACTGACCTAAAATTTGGCAGGTTCTATTATTAACTGATTTATTATTTTTAAAAAGTACATTTTAAATTGTGAAATAGAATTATGCTAGAGAACCCAAGTTTCAAGAGATGTAATTTATTCAGTCATCAAATGATGAATTAGATCTCTACCCTTCCATTGAAAGTTTCAATAACTAGGAAAAGTTAAATTTCTGGGTTGCAGAGGAGATTCCAGCAATGGCTATGAACTTGGTTTCAGTGACCTCTCCTGCTCTAAAGCAGCCTAAGAACCCAGCAGAACAATTAAAAAATTACAATAATTGACAATTTTATAATATTTTGAGAATTCAAAATAATTCTCCTCAAAAGTTATTGGAGGCTACTAAATAAAACCTTTAATTTATATATAATGCCCATTTAACTAAGTCATTATTATGGAGGTTAATTCCTTGCTTAGAGCAAAGGTCAGAAATGTAGAAAAAGCAACAAGAAAAACATTGAAAAAAAACAAAACAAAACAGAAATCAATGTAAGCAGCTACCTTATCAAAGGTGACCAGTAGTCTTTTCCCCTCTCCATGAATCTATGACATGTATGAAAATAAAAACGGTTCTGCCACATAAAAATTCAAAAACATAGAAGTTTCTCTTTAGAAATGGTAGGAATTCTCAAAAACAATAAATAAACACATAATTAAATTAAAATGTCAAAATATATTCTTGAATTTCTGGATCATTGTATTGGGTTGGCCAAAAAGTCCATTTAGTTTTTCCATAAAATGAATTTTTCATTTTCACCAAAAACTTTATTCATTTGGATATTTTGAGGATGTCAGCTAGCTACCACTCAGTAGAACATTGATTGCTCTCAATTAATGTCTTGATTTGATCACTATCAACTTCAACTTGTCTACCCGACCATGGAGCATTGCCCAGGGAGAAATCTCCAGCACAAAACTTCACAAACCACTTCAGACACATTTGATCAGTCACAGCACCTTCTCCATATACTGTGCAAATCTTGGGGTTTTTCTGTGGGGTTTTTTTTGCATTTTAGTTACATCTTTACCTTTCTTCAAATAATAAAGCATAATATGCCAAAATTATGCATATTTTCTTCCATCTTCAATATTACAATGGTTACACAAAAATTTACCAATTTTGATAAGTTGTTTTAAACGCATGCTGATATGACAGCTGTTACAATACAATCTAACAAAATTGTTTTGAATGAAGTTAAAGACAACTAAGTGCTACTAGAGCCATCTTAGGGAAAAAAATGAACTTTTTGGCCAACCCAATATCTCCTCTCACTCGAAAGACACAGAGAGAGAGAAGATGGAGAGAATTTACTGTATTTCAAACTCCTGCTTTCATACAGTGGTCAATAATGAAAAAGAACCATACTTCCTACTAGAACTCTGTCAAAGTAAAAACTGCCTCAACAGCTCAGAATCAAGTTGCCCACTGCCTGTGACAAGGGATATGGAACAAAGCTTACATTTTTCTTCTATAATATTAGTCTGAAAACATTTTTTTTATTTTTTTAATCCTCACTCAAGGACATGCTTTACTGATTTTAGAGAGGAAGAGAGAGAGAGACAAACATCTATGTGAGAGAGTAACAGCGATCAGTGGCCTACCACACAGGTCTCAACCAGGGATCGAACCCATAAAAGTCTCAAAACATTTTAAATGTTTATCGATTTACCATAGAGCTTCTAACTGAAATGGCCATTCATGAGTTTGTATCTTTCTTACACTTATTTACATGTTTAATCTTTGGGAGTATTATCTTCACCCCAAACTTGCAGAAGGGTAAGATCAAAATGTTTTCTCTTTCTCTCATGCAAAGATCAATGCAACTCTCCTGAACCACCATTTTCTATGTGGTGAGTCACTAATCAAGGAAGTTCAAATGTGTGGCTTCGCAATCTCAACTTGAAGTCATCTTGGTTGCTGCAGCAGGAGAAGGGACACTTGACAGCTTGCACACTGGCTTTTCTGTCTCAGCTAGGAAAGGACACACATCACTTCTGCCCAAAGCTCATTGGCCAGAACTAGTAACTTAACTCCACCTGACTGCAAGAAAGAGAACTTAAAAAAAACAAAAAAAAAGTAGAGAAACAGATAAAATGTTTGATGAGCAGCAGCCAGTGTGATTTTAACTATTTTTCCCTCTCTTATAAGTGGCATTTCTTTTCATTTATCCTACATTGAGATCTACTAAGTTTACAGTATATGCTTCATCTAGTGAATAATCACCTTCTTCATGATTCTAAAGATTTTGATTCTATGGCCATGGTTAATAGTCAAAAGGTTGTTGATTAGTTTATAATATCTTCTATAGATCTTTCCTAATGTCATGTATTTGTATTTTTCTTGATATATAATAATATACATTCTAGGTTCAGCAT
Organism: Micronycteris hirsuta; assembly: GCA_004026765.1. Taxonomy (NCBI): domain Eukaryota; kingdom Metazoa; phylum Chordata; class Mammalia; order Chiroptera; family Phyllostomidae; genus Micronycteris; species Micronycteris hirsuta. The sequence continues at coordinate 2,400 of PVJI01029068.1, forward strand.
AACATGGTATTAAACAGGGTGAAATAATACGTTCTATTAGTCTGTTCTGTTCTATCTTTTTGATGAAGCTCAACATTTTATTGAATGTTCTATCTGAAACAAAACTCCAAGCCTCAATCTACTACACCATGACTTCATTAGCTTTATTCCCAATATTTCATATGCAGAGCTGTACAAATTTTCCCTAAAACACAGTACAGACGTGCAATGAACACATGTTCTACTTTTCTACTTACTCACCTTGTCCTTTTGTTTGACCTTCCAGAAAGCAGCCCTGGACTGCACAACTGTAGGTTGGGGATTGTGTACTCTCATTGGAGTGGCTGCTGGTGACAAAGGACTAACTATTTCTCCAGTAGAGCTAATAATGGGCCGTACCATCAATGGAACAATATTTGGTGGTCAGTTTTTTTTTCCTTTAAATTTTCTCCATAGTAATACTACTTATATTCTTATAGTGAAGGTTATTGAAAAGAAAGGAAAATAACTTGTTTAAATATTGAGTATGTAGAATACATGTAAAGACTACATAAAAAGGTATTCTATTAATTACTTGAAAGTAAACAGAATTTGTATAGAATGATAACTACAATTTGCAAATTTAAGTTCAATTTGCAGTAAAATGAACCAACACAGAAGAACAAAAGGCAAACTTGAACCAAACAGAGAAAATTTCTTATTTAGAAATAAAAATAATCTTGAATTTTTCCTATGAAGAAAACTTATAAAGTATTATCTACTTTTTTCTAAACTTTTTAAAATTAAGTATAAAAATTAAAGATGGGACAGGGTTTAATCTATTTGAAACAAGCCAAATCTGACCAAATAATTTTATTCATTCAACAAACACTGATTAAACTACCTGTTCATATCAAGTACCATTTCTTTATTTGGACTTTTGGCCAAATTATAGGTTGGAAAGGTAGAGATTCTATCCCAAAGCTGGTTACTGATTACAAGAATAAGAAATTCGACCTGGACGTATTGGTGACCCATACCCTGCCTTTTGACAAAATCAATGAGGCATTTGACCTAATGCACCAAGGAAAAAGGTAAATTTCCAAACAGATGGGTAAGTGGTTTGAATAAACTTAACAATGATTCTATTTGATTTTAAAAACTAATCCATTTATTTTCTGACATTTTCCACATCATCAGACATATAGAGGTGCTTAAAAGATTAAATAGTGCCCCTGGCTAGTGTGGCTCAGGTGGTTGGAGCATCTTTCCGTACACCAAAAGTTGGAGATTCGATTCCTGGTCAGGCACATACCTAGGTTGTGGGTTAGATCCCCAGCCGGGGCACCTTTGGGAGACAATTGATCAATGTTTATCTCTCTCTCTCCCCCTTCCTCTCTGTCTAAAATCAACAAACATATTTTTTTACTTTTTATAAAAAAGATTAAATAATGGCCATTTGGTGGGGGAGGGAACCTACTTCCTACCTACCTACTCTGTTTCCATAATACACATTGCTCCAACATAGAGTGGTGATATAAACTGACACATGTTTTTTTTTTTCTTTCACAAACAACCGTTAACTTAGTTGGAGCCGCTCCCCAGAAAGAGAGCTTTCTATACTATAACATCAGGTCCCTCTAGTACAGTATAGTCCTGTCCCTGAAATCATTATGTTCTGCAATTGGACAAAGAGTGCACACTACTTTGATCAGACTCAGGTGAAAACCACTGAGAGGTGAGCAGTGAGTGGCAGGGATCAGATACTTACAGGATGTCCCATCTCCCTCATTCTCCTGCTTTGTCCTGGGTCTTTTATAAGATACATCTGATCCACAATTTAAGCTCTATTGTGTTTCCTTGGCATGGACTCTGAGAACTTATTTACAGAAATGTCCCAGCTGGGGGATCCATAGTAATTGGGGAGTGGGCAAGACTAGGATCAATGATTTTGGTTAAAATGGTCAAGCCTTGATCAATGGAAGCAAAGGGCAAAACACCAGGAACAAGTTGCACAAGGGAGGTGCAGGACAAAAGATCAAAGAGAAGAGAAGACGTTACAACTGGGAGCGGGTATTCCTAAAGTGTAATGACAGGAGTCTGAAGCAGAGAAACAATGTCACAAAAGATGAATATATTCTTCTTCCAATAGAGGTCCATGGTGTGAGGAGCCAGGCTGTTTCACAGGGAAGGAATCTGAGGAAATGCCCCTACTGACATGAGCTCCCTAATTTGAAACATGTTAGCCACAACATATCAAAAATAAATTCAATACAAAGAAAAGAAATAAACATTATTTTTAAAGCTACGCTAAGTAACTTCATGCATAAGCTCCACAATATCTTACGCAATCTCAAAATCCTGATATTCCTCAAACCAGGAGTTGAGTTGGGTTTGGGGCCTTGGATCCTGTAGCTCATAGCTCCTCCACCACTACTCATTTCCCCTAGACTTCTCAGTCATGGAATATACCCAACAAGGATGCTAAGTGGCAGCCAAATGGAAAATGTTGCATTGCTTTATTAACAATGGGTCAACTCTCCCATACTCTTCAAATAGGCCTGGTCATCACTGATAGAAAGGAGGCCTAGGGGGAACACCTGAATGTGGCCTCCTATTTTCCCTGTGACCCACTGAGAAGACCACTCTGACTTCCCACACAGATGGAAAGGTAGCAGCAGAGAAGGCCGAGGATGGGCCTTCCCAAGCGTACTTACCATAGGAGTACAGGAAACACAAGTGAGGGCAGGCCCTCCTGCCATACAAACTGCATAGAAGCCAGAAACAGAGGAGAGGAGACGGGCTGTAACAACCCACTGGCCAGTGAAGGTGCCATGACCCTGACTCATGGTGAAGAAGGGACACAGAGGTTCTCCTCCACAGACAGGTCCAGCTTCAAATCCCAGAATGAAGAAAGCATTTATGCGTAGCAACCCACAGCTCCATCAGAACTGAGATAAGGGACTTCCGGCCAAGATGGAGGCATATGTAGACACACTGTGCCTCCTCGCACAACCAAAAGAGGAAAAACAACAATTTAAAAAACAAAAACAGCCAGATATGACAGAAAACTGAACTGAGTGGAAGTCTGACAACCAAGGAGTTAAAGAAGACACATTCATCCAGACCGGTAAGTGGGGCGGAGCCGGGTGGAGAGCAGTCGGCAAGACGAGGTTTGTGCAGTGGTACCAGCAATGCTCCAGCCGCCCGGAGAGGGCCGTGGTGGGCGCGCCTGGCCAAAACGCAGCAGGCACACTCGGTGAAACCAGGGCTGAGACTGATGGACTGGGCAGTCCCTCATTCTCATGCAGATAAACCAGGAGGAAGAGCTGGGGAGCGGAAAGGACCGCGTGGCCCACCAATGCAGGGAAATAAGGCCTCAAACCACCAATTGCATACACCTGTGGGGGTTGAGGCGGCAGTGGAAGGAACGCCCAGTCTCACAGGAGAGTTCGTTGGGGAGACCCACGGGGACTTGGAACTGTGCAGGCCCGTCCACGCACCCCAGAGCCAGCAAAGAGGGGTCCAACTAGCTTGTGGGTAGCTGGGGAAGTGCAGAGAACAGAGCAAGAACCATTGTTCTCTCAGGCCCCATCCCCACAGACAGCGTCACAACACTACGACGAGAGTTACCCCACCCTGGTGAACACCTAAGGCTCTTCCCCTTAAAGTAACAGGCGCACCGAGAAAAAAAAATGGCCCAAATGAAAGAACACATCAAAGCTCCAGAAAAAATACAACTAAGTGATGAAGAGATGGCCAACCTATCAGATGCACAGTTCAAAGCACTGGTAATCAGGATGCTCACAGGATTCGAAGAAAAATTGTTGCAACTACTTGAACAAATGAGAAGGGATTAGAAGGAAACTGGGACTCAAATCAACAGAGTGGACCAGCAGAAAGAAAAAAACATCCAACCAGAAAAGAATGAAGAAACAAGAATTCAAAAAACTGAGGAGAGGCTTAGAAACCTCCAGGACATCTTTAAACGTCCCAACATCCGAGACATAGGGGTGCCAGAAGGAGAAGAGGAAGACCAAGGGATTGAAAACTCATTTGAACAAATAATGAAGGAGAACTTCCCCAAGCTGGTGAAGGAAATAGACTTCCAGGAAGTCCAGGAAGCTCAGAGTCCCAAAAAAGTTGGATCCAAAGAGGAACACACCAAGACACATCATAATTCCATTACCCAAGATTAAAAATAAGGAGAGAATCTTAGAAGCAGCAAGAGAAAAGGAGACAGTTACCTACGAAGGAATTCCCATAAGACTGCCAGCTGATTTCTCAAAAGAGACTTTGCAGGCAAGAAGGGGCTGGAGAGAAGTATTCCAAGTCATGAAAGGCAAGGACCTACATCCAAGAATACTCTATGCAGCAAAGCTATCATTTAGAATGGAAGGGCAGATAAAGTGCTTCTCAGATAAGGTCAAGTTCAAGGAGTTTATCAGCACCCAGCATTTATTATATGAAATGTTAAAGGGATTTATAGAAGGCATGGAGGGATATCAACAGGGGAGTGGTAGGGGTAGAGAGGGGGAAAAGGTGCAGAGAGTAAGTAGCATAAACGGTAGGTAGAAAACAGACAGGGAGAGGTTAAGAATAGTATAGGAAATGTAGAAGACAAAGAACTTATGGGTATGACCTATGGACAAAAACTAAAGGGCAGGGAATGGGGGGTGGGGGTGGAGGGGAAGAAAGGGGGGAAAATGGGACAACCGTAATAGCATAATCAATAAAATATATTGAAAAAAAAGATACTGTGATAACTATGTAAAGTGTCAGATTTATTGGGGTGATCGCTTTGTAAGTTATATAAATGTCTAAGCACCGGGTTATACATCTGAAACTAATGATATTGTATGTGAACTGTAATTAAAAATTAGCTAATTAAAAAAAAAAAGAACCGAGATAAGGAATTCTGTTTCTGAGGCTTATTCCCCACTTTGCTACTACCTGTGGAAGGACTTATTCAGGAGTGGGAATATTTGGGTTCTCAGAAAGCAGCATTCCAGCTCACCAACCACGTCCTCTTTTATGCCCAGTTTGCCCTCAGCTACAGGAGAGCCAAGAGCAGCGTCACTTCCAAGACGAAAACCTCACTATAACACTGTGCTCTGCTTCTCCACAACACCTCTAGGCAACAGAGTCCCCAAGTGGGAGCAAGTCAGGGTCCCCAATTTTCCCCCCGCTTATGACATCATATATAAAGTATTATTAATGCCAAAAAAATGGGAGGGGATAACAAGATGAAGAAATTAGGCTTACCAATTGTGTCTATAAAGAAAGACTAAATCAAATCCTGAAATGAAAAAAACAAAAATTGTGAGTTTTGGTTAAATTTATCATAAAAATTATACTGATTTTTTATGTATAATTATCAATAGCATTCGAACAATCCTGACCTTCTGAAGCAGCCAGGACAAGTTTGGAAGACTACCTGACTGATTATGAACCTGTCTGGTTAATTTATAATCTGATATGATGAACCAAGGATCGCCATGAATTTAAACAAATATTTACAGCTAACATCTCAACATTGAATAACTATGAAGATTACAGCATTTGCAGCAAAATATATTAATGTTGCCTGTGTTAAATAATTGTGATAACTGATGTGCTTATGAATAGAATTCAGATGTTTGGTAATTGTTTAAAACTAGTTCTGGAGAAGTGGGAGAGAGAAATGAAGGAGTAATAAAAAAAACTATATGTTCACAATTTTTTCGGTTGGGTGATAAATATATGGGGCGTCAGTATACTGTTCTACTTTTGTATATGTTTAAAATTTTCCATAATAAAAATTTTACTAGAAAAAATCTCATATATACATATATGATATGTATATCACATATATAATGCTGTTATATAATTTCTGAGTTCCAATAAGCTAGAAGCCACTCTTCTTTAATAAGCTGCTAAATAATTTCCTTTTTAACATCTGTTAATTTCTTTTCACTTAACCCCACTTTGTCTTTGTGAACTATAATCACATGTAGTAGGATATCAGAAGCTATGTAAATAAATAATATGAAACTGAGCCCTGGCTGGCATAGCCCAGTGGCTTGAGCGCGGGCTGTGAACCAAAGGGTCGCAGGTTCAATTCCCAGTCAGGGCACATGCCTGGGTTGCTGGCCAGGTCCCCAGTGGGGGCCATGTGAGAGGCAACCACACACTGATGTTTCTCTCTTTCTCCATCCCTCCCCCTCTCTAAAAGTAAATTTAAAAAATCTAAAAAAAAAAGTGAAGAATTGTAAAAATAAAAAACACATCTATACTCTCAAATTTCCATCTTTATTAAATAACTGCCCTTTTCCCCTTTGGTAATTATTACAACATATAATGTTTAGAGCTTTACAGAGTATAATGGCCTGTGATTTGCACTAAGTAATCTATTTTCTGTAGTTGACTAAAAGTGAGAAAAAGAAATGTGCTTACAATAAGTAATGTAAGCAAAATATTTATAGCTACAAGATTTAACAGACAATGAGATTTATATGAAACACAAAATGAGAGTTTTCAAACTATTACACTCATAGATGTTACATGAACAGTTTAAGGGTAAGACAAATAACAACTTGGATAAGATCAACAAAGACTCGTCCTTAGCTTAGCATAATTTCTGAAACCTGCCAGTTGTTTTTTTTTTTAATGTTTATTGCATACTGACCTCTCAGAGAAGATAAATTTCTCTGAAGCTTTGGCTGAGAAGGGCAGTGGTATGGTCAGCCGTTAAACAGACATGAGCAGAGTGGGGAGGGTAGGCCAGGTACAGAGGTCACCGGCGGGGGGAAGCCCCAGGTGCCTAGAAAGGGGCAAAACTGGGCTTGGATCTCACTCTGGGGGTAACCTTTCCTCCCCTAGCACAGCACTTGGTATTTACTTTAGACCCCCTGCCTGACATTTCGCATCACTGGTCATATGGCTCAGACCCTCCCCTGACCTCTCCTCCCCTAGCATGTCTCTGGCCGTGTGGCAGACCCCCTCAGAGAGGAATAAGGGGGCCGGAGAATAGGCCCAAACAAGCCCTTGCACACCACTCTCTTAAGCATTATGCCCTCAGGACAATGAGGTTCTGGTACAGATCAAATAATCTTAGGAATAAAACCTCAGGTCTGTTGAACACAGAGACAGACTTTTGATCAAACTAGAGATAATATCTAGGCCTCAGTTCTGTCTCAGCTCCATGCCCAGAAAAGCAGCAAGACCAGGTGGGGCAAAGCCAGACAGGGCAATGCCATGGCTGACATCAGGACCAGCTGCAATGACTAATGACCCCCTGCCCAAACAATAACCAATCAGTGGAGACCAAGACCCTGAGGGGACACACCTGGAAAGCTGATGAATATTCTATTGGGATCCTCCCCTGAGGACTCCAAATAAAAACCCTTCAGAGGAAGGACCCAGTGTGGGTCTATCTCCATTGTATGCCCATGACTTTCCCCCTCTTCTTTTCCAAGTGCTCTCATTTTCTCCCTCTCTCTGTCTCTCTCGCTCTCTCTCTCTCTCATATTTTCTCTCTCTCTCTCTTTCTCTCTTTCTCTCTCACACCCATGCCTTTCTTCTTTCTTTCTTCCCTCAAGGCATGTACCTTTGTTTTCTTTCTCCGAAGCTCCAAGTGTCCTTCTTTTGCCTCTGTAACTTGTTTCCTGAGCCCACACAGCCCAGCTGGCTCCCTTCTCCACAGCTCACTTCTACATGCTTTCTAAATAAACTTTTGCTTGTATTTGAGTATTGGCTCTGAATTCTTTCTTAGCCAAAACCCTAGGTCTAACAACTGGTGCCATTCACCATTAACAAGTAGTAATTTCTCAAAGTAGAAATGTATATTCCTGCTCATTTAAGATCCTTCATTAGAAATGGAAGCCAGCTAATCCATTTGTAAATGCTTCCTTTGTTGGCATGTGGTGAACGTGACCCACCCCAAAGATGGTTGGCATTTCTCATGCTATTCCCTACATCTGTTATGTTCTTCCTCCTCACCCCTCCCTGTCTCTCCTTGGCTCCCTCAAGCCTCCCTAGATCCACCTTAAGACCAACCTCCATTTCAGATCTTGGCAGCTACAAAACTGTTTTCCTTCCCTGACCTCCTTTGGCTCTGAGTGTCTTTATGGAATTTTAACACATTCACATCCACAAAACTGGAACATAATTTGACCCCTCCAAAGGAAAAGAAAAAAGTTATTTGCAATGTTTGGGTCTCTAACATAAGATATACAGTTCTTTTTTTTATTTTTAATGATTTCTTTGGTCTGAAATCGTTATACATCCTCTAAAATGCCAGGTAATAGAGTGCACAATACTTGACTTTAGAAGGCAGCACAATCACAATATATTCTTTTAAGAAGAAAAAATATGCAGGTTTAAGATATGTTCTCTGTCTCTTCAAACATCGTTGCCTATCATGGTTTTCTAAGTGCTACTATAGCGCCCTCTGGTGTTTTTTATTTAACATTTTTCCATCTCCTGGATCCTATTTTCTTTCAGAAAAAAACTCAGGGAGTAACAACTCTCATTTACATCATAGCTGACTTTTTAAAAAGTACTTTCATATACATTATCTTGTCTAATTCTCCTAGGTTTTCATTTGACCTTTGCTCCTTGAGAGTAAGGCCATTTTTCATATTCTCTGAATGCCTTGCAGATAGCAGGCCTTCCAACAAGGCAGCCAGTGAGGTAGGCAAGGCCAAACTTATTGACCTCAATGAATGAATCTTCTGTTACAGGGAAAACTGACAGTATTTGGTTTTTTTCCAAAGCAAGTCAGAAAAATCTTGACGATTCACAGAATCAAAGTATTCTATGATCTTCACACTAACATTGTTATCTTACAGATGGATGGTAACAATTAGGAAATGTCCTTGTTCTTAGCAGATACTTGCTGAAGAAGTTAAGGATGAATTTGATGAAATTTGAAATTTCCTTTTATATAGCTCATCAAAAGGGTGTGTGTGTGAGAGAGAGAGAGAGAAAGTAAATGCGACAAAAAATATTAATTGGTACATTTGGTGAAGGACATAGAAGCATTCATTGTCCTGATTTTCAAATTTTGAAGTTTTGAAACATTTTAAAATAAAAATTTAGGTCAATAAACATGGATGGTTCCAATCCCAAATTTAATAAATAAATCACTTCTTAAATTTGACAGGTAATCAGTCAACCTTAGGTTAAACATATTCACAGGCCAATTTTTTCCTTATGGTTAAATGTAAGTCTGCATGCCTCATCTGCTCCCTGCATCATCGCAGAGTAAGTTCAGTCCCTCTGACAGCTGAGGACAGCTGGCATGCCCCTCCCCGGCACCCAACATGTCTTCTTTATTCCGAGGTAAATATTTCTAAGTGTACTTAAACTCAGTATCCTATATGAAGTCTGAATAATGTGCCTGTCCCAAATAATATGCCAGTAAATGTAAGCTATATTTGTATATTCTGTAGTCAGCCATCTTCATTGTTGACAAACACTGAGCTGTATAAAATATCTAAGTATTTCCTCTCTGGAATGCTTTAAGCCACAATGCTCTTATTCTATCACTTTTGCCCAAGGATAGATCACTAGTCTTCTGTGAAGTTTCAAGGTCTTAGAAAATAAGGCACTCAATAATATAAAAGAAAAACTATATCCTCCTTATTGTATTGACATTAAATAACATTTTTACCTTTTCTCCATTTCTGCCAATAAAATTTTGTTCTATGGGCCTGCTTATAATTTCTATAATGAAATTGTAGAATCTAACCTTAAAAATGGAAGTCTTTACAATTAACTGAAAGAGTCTGGGAAAGAGAGAAAAGAGATGTCCCTTCTTGCAACTATAAAAAGAAATAAAACCCTAATATCATAGGATACTTTTAAAAACCTGATTTGATAAGGTATTAAATGAAGAATATTCTCAAGAATATCATTGGTTCTCCTCAGCAATATGGAAACATCTGAATAGTCACAACTGTCAGCACAAGTTCTTCTGTTTATTGTTCAAAAGAAATCCATTTTCTGTTAATATGTTTTTTAAACCAAATGATCTTTGAAACTCCAAAGGCTTTAGGAAGTGTTGCCTTGTCCTGAGAAAATAACCTCCTAGAGGAATCTGCAGTTCTGTTGCCTTATTGATAAGGTTCTGACCTCATAATAATATTGTAAATAACATCTCTGTATTTCTAAGTAGGCTTTTAATTTTTTGGAAAAATTAAAAAAGAATTATTAGCACTTTCCTTTTCTCTACATTCACAGTGTGGAATTATTAACTGTTCCATAATAATGGAATAATTTAAAGCCTATGCCTTTGTTATATTCATTTTTTTAAATCTAAATCTAAGTCTATGTTTCACTTATATTAATAAATGTGTGACTGATAGTACAAATGGAAGCATGATAGGTAGGGAAAACAATTCTAGATCCAGAATAAGAATTCGTTCTAAGTGCTTTTCTCCTGCTGATTTAAGATTCTCTGTTTGACCTTAGGAATTTTAATTATGATGTGTTTTAGGGTGTGGTCTTCTGTAGAGATTCTTTTCACACGCATGAAGAAGCGTAGCTCCAGGATTCACACGTGTGAGCAAAGCTCCACGTGGAAAAATTACTCCCGAGTTGGCCAGCGTGATTCATGTCCGTGGAAAGGAATTCTCTGAAGGGAATTTGGCTAACATGTTTCTTAAAAATTTATTGCCTTGCTGGGTCTCTCCCCCTGGAATCCAAGGGGCTTATGTTAATGGATACCTGAGAATCTTCCCTGCTACAATGTTTATGGTCCTAAAGTAAACAGCCCTAGCTAGCTTGCCCTCAATTTACTTGTCTCCTGTTTAATGTACTGCCTGGGTCCTGTCTGCCACCAGACCTGAATTTACAACCTGATGCTCTGTGCCCCAAATCCTTGATAAATACTCCTGGACCCAAGGCTCGGGGCTCTCTCCCAGATGATGAGGGGGAAGCCGCGTGGCCCCGGATCTCCTCTTCCAAGCGTGTCTCTGTGTGAGATTTATTCATGCGTTCGGTCACGGTCACCACGGATTTTGCGGGACGAAATCCGCAGCAGTCTTCCTTGCATCCAACTTGTTTGGGACTTTCTGTGCTTCCTGGACGTATAGGTCTAGTTCCTTCACCAAACTAAGGAAGTTTTCTTTCACTATTTCTTCAAATAAGTTTTCAACTTCTTGCTCTTTCTCTTCTCCTTCGGGCACCACTATGATGCAAATATTTAAATGCTAGAAGTTCTTCCAGAGACTGCTTACGCTATCCTCTTTTGCGGGGATTCTTTTTTCTTCTTGTTATTCTGACTGCTTGTTTTTTTCTTCCTTACGTTCCAAATCATTGATTTGATTCTCACCTTCATCCACTCTACTGTTGCTTCCCTGCAAATCGTTCTTTATTTCAATTAGTGTATCCTTTGTTTCTGAATGCATCTTTTTCATGTTGTAGAGGTCCTCACTAAGTTCCTTGAGTATCTTTATAAAGTGTTTTGAACTCTGCATCTGATAGACTGCTCATCTCCATTTTGTTTAGTTCTTTTTCTGGAGTTTTGATCTGTTCTCTCATTTGGACCATGTTTCTTTGTCTCCTCATTTTGGCAGCCTCCCTGTGTGTGTTTCTATGTATTAGGCAGAACTGCTATGACTCCCAGTCTTGGAGCCGTGGCCTAATGTAGTAGGTGTCCTGTAGGTGCCAATGGCACAGCCTCCCGTTTCACCCAAGCTGTGCCCTTTGTGTGGGTATACCCTCCTCTTCTAGTTGAACCTTGATTGCTATTGGCAGATCAATGGGACAGATTTACCCAGACCAGTCAGATGCAATGACTGGTTTTAACCATGGACACCAACCTCCACCCTGCGTGAAGGATCAGCTGTGTGGGGCTGGATGGTGGTATTCCAATGTGGTCTGGAGCTGTCCACCAAGTGTGCAGCCTCTGGGGTTTTTCAGGCAGTGCAGGCCAAGGTCAGCGTCCACCTGTGTTTTGATTGAGGCCACCCTACATGAGCTATAAAGCAAACTGACATGGCTGCTACTTGTGCTGGGCTTGGAGATTCCCAGGTGAAGGTAAACTGTGAATCTAGGCTGGCTGCTGCTAGTGCTGGGACTAGGGCCACTTAACAAGAGGTATGGGGCAGGAGGCTCACTGAGGTTGGCTCTTGCTTGTTTGATAAGATTTAGAACACTGTGAGGTATAAGCCAACACCAGCCATTCATATGGAAAAGTACTGTTAACTTCAGTGTGCCCGTAAGTTGGGTGAGACAAAGTTTCCTTGGATCTCCACCCTCATCCCCGATTCCCTCCAGCAATCATCCCCTTTGTTCATGTCCATGGGTCATACACATAAATTCTTTGGCCTCTTCATTTCCTATATTGCTATTAACATCCCCCTGTCTATTTTGTACCTACCAATTTGTGCTTCTTTTTTTTTAAGATTTTATTTATTTACTTATTTTTAGACAGAAGGGAAGGGAGGCAAAGTGTGGTTGCCTCTCACGTGGCCCCCACTGGGGACCTGGCCTGCAACCCAGGCATGTGCCCTGACTGGGAATTGAACCGATGACCCTTTGGTTCTCAGCCGACGCTCAATCCACTGAGCTACACCAGCCAGGGCCAATTTGTGCTTCTTAATCCCTGCACATTCCCCCCCACCATCTCCTCCTTCCCCCTCCCAACTGATAACCCTCCAAATGATCTTCATATCTATGGTTCTGTTTCTGTTCTGCTTGTTTGCTTAGTTTGTTTTTTTAGATTCAATTGTTGGTAGTTGTTAGTTTCCATTTTAATGTTCATAGTTTTGATCTCCTATTTTCTCTTAAATAAGTCCCTTTAACATTTCACATAATAATGGTTTGTGATGATGAACCGCTTTAGTTTTTTCCAGTCTGGAAATCTCTTTCTCTGCCCTTTGACTCTAAATGATATCTTTGCTGGGTAGGTCCGTGCTTTTTATGACTTTGAAGATTTCTTGCCAATCCCTTCTAGCCTGCAAAGTTTCTTTTGAGAAATCAGCTGATGATTTTATGGGAACTCCCCTGTAGGTAACTATCTGTTTTTCTCTTGCTGTTTTGAAGATGCTCTCTTTATCTTTAATCTTTGGCATTTTAATTATGATGTGTTTTGGTGTGGTCTTCTTTGCATCCATCTTGGTTGGGACTCTCTGTGCTTCCTGGACTTGCATGTCTATTTCCTTCACCAAATTAGGGAAATTTTCTTTCATTATTTTTTCAAAAAAGTTTTAAATTTTTTGCTCTTTCTCTTCCCTTCTGGCACCCTTATGATTCAAATGTTTGTACTTTTGAAAATGTCCCAGAAGCTTCTTAGCCTATTCTTCACTTGTTTTGTTTTTTTATTCTTTTTTCTTCTTGCCGATCTGATTATTTT
>PVJI01029069.1:0-15710 GCA_004026765.1 Micronycteris hirsuta
AAAGTGTTATCTAGGAATGCAGATGGGGGGAACTGCTTTTCTGGGACAATCTCACTGCCTTAGTAAATCTGCTTGCCCATGACACCTCAAATGATATATACTTTTACAACCCTAGAAAATCCTTGAAACTTTATCTATTCTCTGTAACCAGGTTTTACTTTTTAGAGACTTGCTTGTAACCTGACTCCCGAAATGCTACTATACTATGTATCTCTAAAAGGTATATAGGCCAGCTCAGGCCTTTGTTCAGGGCTCTCGATTTGGAGTTCACTCCCGAGGGCCCACGCGTGTAATAAAGGGTTTGTGACCTTTATCTCTCATGAGTTTGGTCGCTTCATTTCCCCGCAACAATATGAACTAAAGGAATAAACAAAGCTAATTATTATTGTAATGTGACTTACAGTAACCAAAAAGATTGCAATCAGTGAGCAGTTAATCTTTATGTTATGTAAAGTACCAAGAAGCTCTTATTTGAAAGGGTAATAATGGCCTTTGGTCAGGGAGATAAAACTTTTTGTTTAATTTTGAATATTAAAAGAAGCTTAAGAAAAGTATTTAAATATGTGAGTTGAGTAATGAAATAAATTATACAAAAAATGTTTTATAAGCTACAAAGTACTAAGTACAAATAAGATTGTATTGTTTAGTAGTATTTAGATCATTTATCCTGACTCTGGAATAATTTTTAAGTATACAAAAGAAAACTTTCAAATCCAAGAATTAAACGACACCACTCTGTTTAAGAAATGGAACAAAATTAGCCCTGACCAGTGAGGCTCAGATCAATGTTTCTCTCCCTCTCTTTTTCCCTCTCTTTCCCACACTCTAAAATTAAATAAATAAAATCTTTTAAAAATGATACAAAATTAGAGAAAAGTGTGTGTTTTTAAAAATTCTAGCCCTGGCTGGTATAGCTCAGTGGGTTGAGTGCCAGCCTCTGAACCAAAGGGTCACCAGTTTGATTCCCAGTCAGGGCACATTCCTGTGTTTCAAGCCAGATCCCCAGTGGGGGGCATGAGAGGGGCAACCACACTTTGATGTTGCTCTCCTCTTTCTCTCTCCCTTCCCCTGTGTCTAAAATAGATAAATAAAATTTAAAAATATTGTTATATATGAATGCATTTTGAAAACATTGATTTAAACAGGTATAACAATTTTAATCTATTATTTTTATTTTATTTTCATTCACACTTAAAGATGTTGCACATCTGGATTCCAAATATATTTCATTTCCTGAAAAAGCTTATTGATACCCTGAGGTCATAGGGAAGGAATTGATTGCAGAGTTGCTGTCTCCCACCATCAGACAGGAAAGTGGCATTTCCTTCAGCCCATTTAACCTGGACAAAGTTGGAAACACAAAGGCAATCCTGGAGATAGAACAAATAAACTTTCAGTCCTTTTGGAAGTCAGAACCCTTGGCAAAGTCACCTTGACCCAGTTCTGAAGCAGCTGCACCAGCCAGGAGTCCAGAGACCCTGTGCCCCATTGAGAAACCGCTAGGCTCCATGTCAAATCACTCCAGAGTTATTTCCCCACAACAGGGTCTGAAAGACCTACCTGCAGCCTGAAACTATTCCTCAGTGTAGCAAGGTAAATTCCCCCAAATCAGAAGGATGAGCCAATGGCTACGAAATATGACCTGGGCACATTGTGATAAGGTTGGGGATAGGTAACTCTGAATGCCTCCACGTGAGGGGTTGCTGGACAGTCACCCTCCTGTGAAAACCAGCAAGGGCACTGGGTCACTGAGCAAATGCTCAGATGGTTTGGCCTTGCCATGGTAACTTTCTCAAAGAATCAAGGCCTTAAACAGGAGTGAAGATTTCCACTCCACAGCCCAGTCAGGTCCTAGGGATACTTCTGGGATCACAGCGATTCAGGTGGGTGGTGGGTTCCTTAGGGTCTGGACCAACCTCAAAATTCTTAGCAGGGATGAGAGACTCCAGTTCCCACCTCGCCTGCACCTGCCTTAAGGACATGAGTGTCCATACCTACTACGATCTGGAAGGTGTCATGGACTCACACCACCAGGACATTTCCTTCTTGTGGTTAGGAAGACCTAGTTCATTCTAAGGGAACACCACTTAGGTCTTACATCTGTATGTTCTTTTATTTGCCACTGACAAGAAAACCTGTTTAGAATGTTTCAAATTGTCTTCATATATTAAAAAGTAACTTCTGTTTTCTTCTTGTTGAAAAACAAAATAAAACAGAACAAAACAAGTGAGTAAATTAAAAAATAATTGCTTTGAACTTCCCTATAGGACTTAGTTTCCATCCCTCTAATACTTGTCAAAAAAGACAATGATTTACAGTCAAGTATTTGTGAATGACACTATAGCCCTTTCTAGGAAACTCTGGGGCATATTAGCAAATGAAAGGCTCTAAGAAAACCAGAGAGGTGTGTGGTAACTGTTGTGCAAACACCACTAACAGAAAAAGAACAATAAGCCCTCAAAACAGACATTTTTTATTTATTAAAGATGATTTATTTTAGCACATTTTAAAGTAATCATTAATATGTGACCTTTTGTTTTTTATTTTTATTTATTGTTCAAGTACAGTTGTCTGCCTTTTTGCCCCACCACCCCCTTGGTTTTGTCCATGTGTCCTTTATAGTTGTTCCTGAAAACCCTTCACCCTTTTCCCCCCATTATCTCCTCCCACCTCCTCTCTGGTCACTGTCCATTTGTTCTTAATTTCAATATCTCTGGTTATATTTTGCTTGCTTGCTTGTTTGTTGATTAGGTTCCACTTAAAGATGAGATCATATGGTATTTTGTTTCATTGCTTGGCTTATTTCACTTAGCATAATGCTCTCCAGTTCCATCCATGCTGTCACAAAGAGTAGGAGCTCCTTTCTTTCTGCTGCGTAGTATTCCATCGTGTAAAAGTACCATAGTTTTTTGATCCATTAATTTACTGATGGGCACTTAGGCTGCTTCCAGCACTTAGCTATTGTAAATTGTGCTGCTATGAACATTGGGTTGCATAGATTCTTTTGGGTTGGTGTTTCAGGGTTCTTAGGATATAATCCCAGCAATGGAATTGCTGGGTCAAAAGGCAGTTCCATTTTTAGTTCTCTGAGGAAATTCTATATTTCAAAGCAGACATTTTAATGATTGTTTAACAGTGTCCTGTTGTTACAGAACAGATGTGGGGAGGGGTGGTGAACGATATACTATTACCAAAAGGACCCCTCTTTTCCTCTAGGGGTCCCCCCCACCTACTAGGTTCACCATATCTGCTGCCAGAGGAAAGACGGCTCTCAATGTCAGAGACTGGTGAAAAGGAAAGGAATTATTTATTTAAAAGTTATACAAACTTAGAGTAATGACTTAATGTCTTCATTAAAATACTAAAGTCCTTTAGAATACCCACAAATCACACAGTCCTTCCTTCTCCCCTCTGCCCAGTCTGCGGTACTGTATCTCAGGAAAAGAAGTAAAAGTCCATGATTCAAGCTCCCGGCACCATCAGCTGTGTCACCACCATGATCTCCAGTTAATCCAAAGCCATGTGGCACCTTCTCATGGCCCACCAGCAAGAGTCCTTTCACCACTTTTCTTTCCGGCAAAGTCTCTCCTGCTTCCTAAGCTGAATGACAAAAGGGAGCACCCCAAAGCCGCATGGTCCTGACTCTCGCCCAAACTGTGTGGTCCCAACCTACTCCGCCAAAGCCGCGTGGTCCTCCCTTACTGCCACAGCCGTGTGGTCCTGTCCTAACTCCTCCAAAGCCTCATGGTCCTCCTGGTATGGCTGCCATGCCTGGGTTTAAATCCCCATGACAATCTTCCTCTGCAGCCCCATTTCCAACTCCTCCTACAATCAGTTATACCTGCCAGCATTCCTCTATTCTTCCAGCTTTACTGGGCTGCCATGATAAGTCTGGGCAGGTGTGACCCCATGGCACAGAGCCAATCATCTCCAAGCTCTCACACAGGGACTGTAACCAGGGGGAGTTGCTTCCCAGTTACATGTTGGGTGGAAGTCACTTCCATCCCCCTGGCTCAAAGCATGGCCACAGCTATTTCACATATCTATGAAACCAGTTAAATGTTATAGATATGTTAAATGACCATGTCACAAGTTGCTGCAAAACTCTTGCTATATAAAACAGCTCTGAATGGCCCCTGCTCCATGTGTCCCATCCCCCAGCTCAGACTGGTGGGAGTGAGGACATCCTATATATTTTTTTTTCTAATATTTCCTGGACACCTTGAGTTCTGGATCCCATTACAAATCCCTATTTGGGCCTCCCCTCCCCGTTTGGCTGCACCATGTTACACTGCGATGCATAAAGATAGTGAGATGTGCATAGTTATTAAGTTAGTAATGCCAGGACAGTCTCTGATGGAAGCCTGTCAACAAAATGGCAAAACTGACTGCAAAAACTGATGAGAGATTTCAGCATTTGAGCATTAAATGATTCAGTTTGATGTTTTTCACCAGAATGAAAGGAACAGGGTTTTTATACCCTAGAAGGACCAAGAGGGACAAATGTCTCAGGATCTGTGGGCTATAGAGACATAGACACACATTTTAATGGGTCATCTCTCCCTGATTGAACTTGAGACTTTTTTTTTCTTTTTTTTTAAACTGGCAAATAAAAGTTCAGACGATCTGGAGGTTTGAAACACCCAGACACATTTAGGACACATGTGGCTGTGCTCTAGGAGCCTGATGTGATGGGAAACTGAAGTCACAGAGGACACTGTGATGGTATAGGTAAGGGGACATCATAGTCAGGGTTTTCACGAAAACTCAATGTGGAAAGTCCACACTTTGGGCTGGAATGTACAATCTGAGCTCAAGCCACCTAGAAGTACCCAGCCCAACTCTTTCATGAGCCACTGTCTCCCTCTCTGAGTGAGCCTTGTTCATCTTCCTTTCTGTACACAACAGGTGCTATTTCCTTCCATCAACCAACAATATCAGTAACTGACTACTATTCATCCACGGTTGCCAAGGAACACATTTATGTTCATGGAAGAGAGACATCTATGGAAATTCATACATTTTATAGAAAATAATGCCAATCATTTTCTCTGTGATTTTTTGGGGAAAAAATTCAGATTATAACCATCAACTGGAAAGAAATTTTTACTTCGTATTCATTGGCTAGCATAAAATACATGATTTTCAATGGAACCTGTGCAGAAAATTGTGTGTTACACATTGTTGCACAGGGAAACTGGAAACAAGACAAAGAGTATTTTCCTTATGTGTACTGTGTTCCCTAATAGGGACCATATCTCCTTATAGATGTAACAGGGGTAGAGCGGGGATCAGAAAAAAAGTCCCCAACCAAAACCTCCATAGCCATGGCTTGGGGGATGGGAGAATTGGGAGATTTTGCATATTTATGGCAACTTGGCTATCTTCATAGTTATGTTAAACAACCTGTGGCAACTGCTTGAGGCAAGGGAGATAGACATGCCTTTCTGAATGTATCCTGGCTTGCAACTTAGCCTGGGAGCTTACAAAGCAGGCATTAAGCTGGGAGGCAGTTTCCCAGTTATAGCACCAGCACAAGAAGCAGTGGGCAATTCACTCTGCACCACAGATATGACTTTAGCCCCAAAACAGGGTGTTGCACCTTCTTTGGGCTCCAACATTAGAGTAGTCTTCCCACACCACTAACATTCATTCAGCCACACATCACTAAAAGCCCTTACTTGTCAACATCATGGAAGAGGCATAAAAAAGGATTAGCCTCTGATTCTGCTTTCAAGCCGTTTACTCTCTGATAAAATTAATACTAGGCATAAACCAGTAAAAAGTCAAATAAATGGTAATAAATGCCATGAGCTAATAAGATGTGGAAATGAGCATCACAGTGTAGTTCCTGAACTCACAGGACACCTCACCTACTAAATTCTTAGAAGTGCAAATCTAGAGAGATCTATGTACAGAGCTCAGCACTTCTGCTTAACACACTCAGCATGCAAAAGTGAGTTATTATTATAAATTCCAGGTAAGTCTCCAGTTGTCATTTATTTCCTTCCCTACAGGACCCAAGAAAGTGACATCACTCTAAGTGTGCTCAAAAGGACTCACTAGTGAGTCAAACATCAATGCAACTTAGGATACAGGGCAGCCATGGCAAGAAGGTATTCTAATAGCCTCTCTGTCCAGTTTAATACTTTAACTCAGAAACTGTGGTTCCCCTCATCCTTCATCAACAGTGTGATACGAAGGACAGAAAAGGAGAGAAGCTGATCATGAGGACGGTGTGGATCCTCTGTTGATAAAATACCCACATCAGTTTCTTCTGTGGTGATGATGTTGCCATACACCACCCTGCGCCATTCTGAGTCACAACCCTATTGTCCCCAGAATATGCTCCTTACATTGCCACAGTGTGTGTGACTTTAAAATACACTGCCAGGCTGTTTTCCAAAGTGGCAGTGAGATTCTTGCCTTCCTGTTACCATGAGCTCTTAGGACCATGGGATTTTTAATTCAGTCATCTGCTAGGCTGTGTGATCTCTCACTGTTGTTATAATTTATATTTCCCTAAGGACTAATGGTTGATGCAGACCCCGGCTTGTGGGGTCCATGCGTTGTGGCTGAGATAAGACAAATTCACATGGACTACCAAATCCTGTGAAGGAAAAGAGACAGCACGACCACTCTCTCAAGGTGTGAGCTCCCCAACCCTTGCCTTGACAGGCTTTTATTGCTTTTCTAGGCACATTACATTGAGGATGGTCCTCATTTACTATGCACAGGTTCACTTTAGGTGGTTACTTTTTACAGAAAACAAAGAAGAGAATATTGCTAATTACATCAAAAAGGAAGGATATTTGTAAAGGGAAAAGTGGTTGAACTGGTTATACTCATTCTTGGAAGGTTTAGCATAGATTTTAGGAAGTTACTTTAAAGATATTCAGTAAATGTTTGCTGCCTCAATTCAGGGTGAGGGAGTTTTAGCAAAAAGCGAGTCTCAAAATGGCCTAGGTACAATGCAGGCCTGATTTCCCATGGGAGAACCTATCTGTGGGCATGGGTCCTATGTACTGGACCTCACTTTCCACTGGCCTTTCTGAGTGGGAGCTGGGCCCACACCATGCAGAATGGTCTCCTATAAATGGTGTTGAACATTGTTTTTGTTTGTTTTGTTTTTTTTATCTTTTGCCATCTACCAATGTTCTTTGCTGAAGAGCCTGTTCCAAACTTTTTACTCATTTTCAAAAATTAGGGTATTTGTTTTCTTACTGTTGAGCTGTGACAGCTCTTATTCTTGGTACCAGTCCTTTACTAAGTAGGTATTTAATAAGTATTTTATTTCAATGCTTGGTTTTTATTTTCTTAAAAATATTTATTCATAAAGTAAAAGATATCCATTTTCATGAAGTTGAATTTGCCTTTTTTTTAATTTGTGTTTTTGGGTCCCATTTCATCAACTTTTATGTCAGCTTTAAAAACCAAAACTGAGAGAAGCAAGGTCTGTACTGCACACAGAGGGAAAGGAACTATGGGTCTTTTTAATATAGGCCTTGGACATAAAGCACAATAAGACCCTTTATTTGTTTTTCTCCTCCAAAAAAGACAACATATCCAAAACATCTTACTACCAGCTGCAATTTGGCTGCTGATGTTCTGTAAGGACTTGCTTCAGAAACCGAATTTCATTCATACGAGCAGGGGCTGAGCCCATGGCTGTCCAGGGTCTATTCTGTCCCAAGGGCTGGGATCCCTAGGAAGGAATGCTCTTCTTGTCACAAGTGAGAGCTTCTCTCCTGGCATTTTAAGTTCAGATGCTGAGAAAGGACAAGTGGTGCTTTTCAACCAGAAACTCCCCTCACTTTCATCCGCTTGGTTACATATGTAGCATTTCACTGTTGTTCTTGCTGGCTGCTTCTGCACCACTTCAGTGAGTTAAATCACTGAGAAAGTTGGGCAGGAAGCATCCAGATGTTGGCACCTGGCCAGATTGAATTGGGGTCAATACACCTTTTCTAGGGTTTTCAGTTAAGAAAGGCCTATCTTATACTATCCTTTGGGGTAATACAGATTGCTTGAAAAACTTAACCTTCTTTCTGCAATGACCTAGAAAACCTTCCAAATTTATCTGTTCAAGGAAGAACTGAAAGCATAGCCAGTATTAACATGGTTGAAATGATACAACCACAGCACAAAGGTTGCACAGTGAAAGAGCTGAGCACAGCAGGTGAATAAGATGCTGCTGAGGTCAGACAGCCACTTCCAGAGTCCAACTGGCCTCCTGTGACTGCAGAACCTGATTTTCTGTCCTGGTCTAGAGCCTAAGAGTTGGAAGCAAATCTGCTCCACTGATGGCTGTGAGGAGTAAATGAGACACTGTGGGAGCTCAGCACCCTGCCCATCACACACATACTTAAGTCACTAGTGAGTGTTCTTACAACAGGTATGTGAATTCTAACAGTGGGGATCCTATTTCCCAGATCTCAGTGATGATCCTTTACCATTTTATGTAAACGGGTTCAAAAATCCCTTCCAACATTCTCTTTTGTTGATTTTAGGGGATGCATGCTGCTGCTTTTCTCAGGCTATCCTGTGACAGACACTCTACAGGGGCTGAGCCTTCATGAGCATGAACTGCTCGCATCAGGTGCCCTCACATTCCTGCTCAGCACCACCTGCTGCCCTTTCAGTGGCACCATCTAGGCTCTGACCTCCAACCACTCCCAGAGAACCCCATCCCTTCTGTTCTGGGGAAGAAGCATCTCTCTTCACTTCCCACTCCTGGAGACAACCTGACTCATGCCAAACAGTGAACCGTGGTTGTAGAAGTCTGTCTTGTGGGTAAACTGCAGACAATGTCCCAAGTCTGCCTTGGGGGTGTATCATACAGCAATGTGGTCATGGGTCCCCTTGCCTCAGTTTCCCTTCCTGCCCCCGCCCTGTTCTGATGCCTGCAAATTACATTTTCTAGTTCCCTCCCTAACTGGTTTCCTATTAGGAGGTTCCTGAAAAGACAGGTATGGAAGGAGAAGAAAGGCCAGGATGAGCTTTCTTCTCGCTGGTTCAGGCAGCATCTTCTAAAAGGCACCACCCTCTCGGTGGTCTCTGTGCTCATCAGACAGGCCTTCCCTTGGGGACTCAGAGAAGCCATGACTCCCTACAGTCTGATTCATGCATGCAGTTAACTCCCGTTTCTCTGCTGGCTTGTGAGCACCTTGATAACAAACAGAGCTTCCTCTCCTTAGTTATTTCCTTTTTGTCCTTCTAGACCTTGGAATCTCTTGATTCTCTTTTCTTTGCCTATCTCATATATACAGGTATTAAGTTGTATAGAATTTAATAAATTTCCTTTGAGCAACCTGTTCATGCTGACTGATAGACATCCCTAATCCTTCTGTATTCTCAACAAAACACCTCTGAATAATAACTTCATGCAATTAGAGCTAACCTTTTATGAAAATTTTCAGGTAAAAACTATCCACTAGGGAGAGAGTAACTCATCCTCATTCAAATGCAATATTGTTAGCATTACTGTGAGATATACAATTTTGGACCATCTTAATAAGCTCTCTCCCATGCCCCACATTTGTAAATTTAAAGGTCTGAATTCCCACCAACAGTGCAGTAGGGTTCCCTTTTCTCCACATCCTCTCCAACACTTATTTGTTGATTTGTTTATGATGGCCATTCTGACTGCTGTGAAGTGGTATCTCATTGTTGTTTTAATTTGCATCTCTGAAGGCTAGTGATGCTGAGCATCTTTTCATATATCTCTGAGCCCTCTGTATGTCCTCCTTGGAGTGCAGCCACTATGGAAAACAGTATGGAACTTTCTCAGAAAACTAAAAATGGAACTGCTTTTTGACCCAGCAATTCCACTGCTGGGATTATACCCTAAGAGCCCTGAAACACCAATCCAAAAGAACCTATGCACCCCAATGTTCATAGCAGCACAATTTATAATAGCCAAGTGCTGGAAGCAACCCAAGTGCCCATCAGCAAATGAGTGGATCAAGAAACTATGGTACGTTTACACAATGGAATTCTACTCAGCAGAGAGAAAGAAAGAGCTTATACCCTTTGCAACAGCATGGATGGAACTGGAAAGCATTATGCTAAGTGAAATAAGCCAGGCGGTAAGGGACAAATACCATATGATCTCACCTTTAACTGGAACATAAGCAACAAAAGAAAAAAGCAAGCAAAATATAACCAGAGACATTGAAATTAAGAACAATCTAACAATAGCCAGAGGGGAGGGGAGAGGGGATTGTGGAGAGAAGGGTTTTCAGGAACTACTGCAAAGGACACATGGACAAAACCGAGGGGGAGGGTGGAAGCAAGGGAGGGAGGTGGGGTTTGGTGAGGTGGGGAGGAGGGGAGGGGAGAAAATGCAGACAACTGTAATTGAAGAACAATAAAGTAATTAAAAAAAAAGGTCTGATATTTCCAAATGAAAGCTATTAGGCATCACCTTGGATTGCTGTGGCAGTGACATTGTAACTGTAGTAACTAAGTGCTTCTATCCGGAATGTGTTTAAAAGTTCCCATGAGGCTTCTACAGCTTGGAAAGTCAAAGGGGAATATATTTCACATTAATTGTTTCCATTTTATGTGATAAAAAGAACAGTCAGTTTCCTCTGTGACAATCCCACTGCATTGTGTCAGTAATGGAACCACAGTACACACTTAACTGACAAGTGGCACCTCCTTGTTATTCTACATCCTGTGCTACTTACTACATTGTTGGTGGGGCCTGGTGCTGAAATGCCCACATGGCAGAGAGTCTGTTAAGATGGCAAGTTCTGTCTAGATGGCAATGTCACCTGATAACATTGTTCCTGATTAGTTTTTAATAACCTGAATTTTAGTAAGTTAAATTATATTTCATGTGCTAGGGAGTTTGATTTCTAAGTTAATCATGTCATGACCTTTCTTAGGTAGAGGACCACTGTGTATTGCAATAACTGGTTAGGGGAAGAATAGAATCAGGAATCAGGGTTATACTTAAGGACAAGGATACCTACCAGAGCTCAGTAACTGTATCTCTGAGAGTAACACAAAATGAATATCTAAAGTCTTAATTTTAATCTTTCTGCCAGATACCCAAATTTTTAAAAACTGAGATTTTTAGTTATTAGATTTCTAAAAGAAATGTTTAGCTGTAATTAACTGTATAATAAATAAAAATAAAGTAGGTTTTTGTACAGAACATAGTTGGAAGAAGTGTTGCTCCCTCACTAACAATAAAAAAATCTGAATAAACTACAAATTCCATTTTTGTGAACCTGTCAGAGAATTGAGGTACTTACATGAACAAAAGGGCCAATTCACCAACAATAAATAAAAATCTTAAATGTGTATATATTTACAAGACAGCTTCAAAATACCTGAAGCAAAAACTTATAGACTGAAAGGAGATAACAAAACTGAACAATTCATATGGAATACTGCAACATTCTTCTTTCAATAACAAAACAAGTAGACAAAATAGTCATCAAGGATACAGAGATCCTGAACAACCAGCTTTACCAAACTGACATTTATAGAAACCTCAACCTGACATCCACAGAACACACATTTTTAAGAACATGGAACACTGACCAAGAGAGACCATATTGTGCACCATGAAAAACCTCGACACATTTAGAAAAACTAAAATCATGCAAAGTATGTTTTTCTGATCATATTAGAATTAAATTGAAAATTAATGAGAAAGCTATCCAAAAAATTATGAAATGTTGGGAACTACATTCATCTAAATAAGTAACTACTCAAAGACAAGGAAAATTAAAATGTTTGGAATTGAATGAAAATGTATCCATAATGTAGCAAAGTCTGGGTATATCTAAAGTGATGCTAACAGAAAACTGCTGGCATTAAATAGGAGATTTGATATTGATACAATATTAGGGTGATAATGTAAATAAAAGAGAACTGTTGAAGAGCAGGGCCAGAGTGAAAGAAAAGAAAAAAACAAACAAACGGGACTACATCAAACTAAAAAGTTTTTGCACAGCAAAGGAAATCGTCAACAGAGTAAAAGAGACAGAAGATGGCAGCAAGGTAGGTGGGAGCAGAGCCCAGTTCCCCCCCGTGCCCAGCTGGAACACCTAGCAGATCTTCTGAGGAGCATAGTGAACAGCCAATGGAATCCGAGCTTATATGAAGTTTAGAGGCCAAAAATTGCAGAGGACATTGAAAAACGTATGGTGAGGAGAATGAGTTGGGATGCTAAGGTCCCTGGCATCTGCACAAGGGACCTAGGCTGCTGTGACCCCTGGCCTGGCACCTACTGCAGGATACTGGTAGGAGAGTTAGATCACCAGCTCCTTCCCCTACTAGAGCTGGGAGGGCAGCACAGCACCAAGAGGGACCTGGATGCTGGAAGTCACTGCGGGGAATAGAGACAAAGTGGGAGACACACAGAGGTGGTGTACACGCCAGCTAGGTCATTACCAGAGAAATTGGGGAGCCAGTGACACCTAGAGAAGAGAGAAGAGTTGGAGCATGTCAGACCCCAACCTAGATAGTCCCCAGTCTATTCCTAAAACAAAGAAAATTGGGCTCTGTTCCGATGGAGGCATAGGTAGAAACCATTTGCTTCCTCGCACAACCAAAAGGAGGATAACAACCAATCTAAAATCAATAAACAACCAGAAGTGCCAGAAAATCAAACTGCATGGAACTCTGATAACCAAGGAATTAAAGAAACAGTCAACCAAACGCACCAGACCAGTAAGACGGGTGGATGAAGAGACCCCCTGGCAAGGCGATGGGCCATGTAGGCAGGGCTGGCTGAAAGGACCTGAGGTGAGGCACTATACCACATGGGCAGGGCTCACTGAAGAGGAAGCTGAGAGTCAGAGGTGACTATGGACTACGGCGGGGGTTGTCACAGTGGGAGAAACTCCCAGTCTCACAGGAGAGTTCTTTGGAAACTGGGGCTAGAGCCGAGAAAGTGAGCTGCATTGTTCCTCTCTGACCCATCCCCCACAGACAGTGTCACAACTCAGCACAGATGGTTGCCCTGCCCTGGAGAATACATAAGGCCCCACCCCCTTACAACTTAATGGTGTGCTGAAACAAAGAAATAGGGCCCAAATGAGAACAGTGCAAAACTCCAGAAAGAGAGCTAAGCAGTTAGCAGATAGCCAACATTTCTTGGGGAGAGTTCAAAGCCCTGGTAATCAAACTGCTCACAGAACTGATCGAGCTTGGTCGCAAAATGAAAGAACAAATGAAGGATACCCAAAGTAAAATAAAGCAAAATATTCAGGGAACCAACAGTGACAGGAAGGAAACCAGGACTCAAATCAATGATTTGGAACAAAAGAAAGAAATAAACATCCAACCAGAACAGAATGAAGAAACAAGAATTCAAAACAATGAGAAGAGTCTTAGGAATCTCTGGGACAACTTTAAATGTTCCAATATCTGAATTATAGAGGTGTCTAAAGAACAAGTGCAAGAAATTGAAAACTTATTTGAACAAATAATGAAGGAAAACTTCCCCAATCTGGTGAAAGAAGTAGACTTATAGAAAGTCCAGAAAGCCCAGAGAGTCCCAAAGAAGTTGGACTCAAAGAGGAACACACCAAAGCACATAATCATTAAGCTACCCAAGATTAAAGATAAGGAGAAAATCTTAAAAGCAGCAAGAGGAGAGGAGAGGGTTACCTACAAAGGAGTGCCCGTAAAACTATTAGCTTATATCTCAAAAGAAACCATGCTGGCAAGAAGTATTTGAAGTCATGGAAGGTGAGAACCTACATCCAAGATTACTCTATTCAGCAAAGCTATCATTTAGAATGGAAGGGCAGATAAACTGCTTCCCAGATAAGGTCAAGTTAAGGATATCTTCATCACCATGCCCTTATTATATGAAATGTTAAAGGGACTTATCTAAGAAATTGAAGAAGATAAAAAATTATGAACAGTAACGTGACAACAAACTCACAACTATCAACAAATAAACCTAAAAAAAAACCAATGAAAACAAAAACTAAGCAAACAACTAGATCAGGAACAGAATCAGAGAAATGGGCATCTACATGGAGGGTTTTCAGTGGGAAGGGGAGGAGAAGAATGGGCGGGGGCAAGGTACAGTGCTGGGACCATGCCCCCATACTTCTCTGGTTACCCCGAAGGATGGACAGTAAGTCGAATGAGACGACTCCAGACACTCTCTGGGGGTGCAAGAGAAACGGCCAGGCCTCAGGGACCTGGCCGGGCCAGCCAGCCTCTAGGGCCAGACTGACTCCCTCCAAAAGGTTTTCTTTATTTTTAAAGGGTTTTCTTTTTACAAGCAGTAGAAAAAACAGATGAATACTTGCAAATTATTAATGGTAGGAAAAGGCTGACTTACAAAACTAGTTACAGAGTACCTTAATTTTTTCCTGGGCTTAAACAAATGGATGGTATGATAAAGAGGTTTGTTAATCTATCTATTAGCCAGGAAACAGTATTAAACTACAAACTCTTAGGTCCTAGTTAATGGCTAAACATATAGTTTTAAAGTCTTAGATCTCTCTGAGTTAAAGATGTATGCAGAGGTTGCTCTTTGTCTTTTTGAGATATCACGTAGGCAAAGGCATCCTTAACCATTAACTACATTTGTTAGGACTGATGGCCTTATCTAGATTTCTCTGAGATGTAAAAATAGTCTTAATGTTTAACCTTTTACCAAAATCTACTATTTTCAGCTAAAAGCTTCCTAACTTCCCTATTTATCTAGTCCTAGTTAATAAAACATTCCTGCTCAGTAATAAATTTCTAGCTTTGGAAAGGCTGTATAAGACATTTCTTAGTAAATGGCTTCTCTAGCAATTAGCAGTTGCTTCTGCTTTTAGTGTTCAGGTTGCTGGTTTGCTAAATGGCTTAATTCCTCTCCTTAACCCTTTCAGGTAGGGGAGTAGGCTAGCAGTTAGAAGCCTTTGTTTTTAGAGGTCAATGAGCATTGCCACAGCTACATCATGCAAGCCATAAGCTAGACTTGGGAGAACTGCCCCTGGTCGCCTCCCGCCGTGTAGTAGGCGTCCCACCCATATCTGACCATACCGAGAAATGGGTGTGGGTTGGTTCTCCACAAATCAGCATCTATGGATCTGGTGTAGGCTGGCCTGCAACAGTACAGGGAATATAAGCATAATTGGTAGGCATAAAATAGACAGGGAGAATTTAAGAATGGTATGGGAAACAGAGAATTCAAAGAACTTATATGTACAACCCATGGACAGGAACTAAGGGGGGGATGCTGGAAGTTGAGGGGTGCAGGGCAGAGGGGGGATAAAGGGGCAAAATTTGTGAAAACTGTAATAGCATAATTAATAAAATATACTTAAAATATATATATACTTAAAAATAAGTTGGGCTGTGTGTAAAGCCTGGCACTTGGTAAGAATAGAGAGCTTAAACAAGAGGTTTTATCCCAGTAGTGGAATTGCTGGGTCGAAAGGCAGTTCCATTTTCATTTTTCTGAGGAAGTTCCATACTGTGTTCCACAATGGCTGCACCAGTCTGCATTCCCACCAACAACGGAATTCTACGCAGAAGAAAGGAAAAAGGAGCTTATACCCTTTGCAACAGCATGGATGGAACTGGAGAGCATTATGCTAAGTGAAGTAAGCCAGGCAGTGAGGGACAAATACCATATGATCTCACCTTTAACTGGATCATAACCAACAAAAGCAGAAAGCAAGCAAAACATAACCACAGACACTGAAATTAAGAACAGTCTAACAATAGACAGGAGAGAG
>PVJI01029070.1:0-15712 GCA_004026765.1 Micronycteris hirsuta
TACTTCCGTTATACATATGCTAATGCACAGATGGGGTCCCACCTTTCTCTGAGGCTCTGTTCGTTTTTCTTCATTCTTTTTCCCTCTGTATGGGTCACTCTTTCATGTTCCTTTGGATGTTTCACATTTTTTGTTTGCAAATTAGACATTTTAGGTAATGTCTTGTGGCATCTCTGGATGCTGACCTCCCCACCCCCAGGGTGCTTGTTCGGAGAAGCCCGTTTCCCCCTGGAGTGGGAAGCCTCTGAAGTTGCTCCTCAGAGGTACATCGTTGGGGGTGTGTACTGCCACCCTGTGAGGACAGGGGTCTTGATGCTCTGATTCTCTGCCTGATCTCGCTGTTAAGCTGCCTGCCTCTGTCGGTATCAAACCAAGCTTTGAGTTCCCTGTAATTGTCAGCGGATGGCTCTGTTGTTTTCAATGATTCCCTGTGGTATCAGGTGCTCCATGGTCTGATCTGATTAAATTCAGCCCCTTTGTAGTGTAGTTTTGGGGGCCAGTCTTTTGAGGTCAGTCTTGTTTTGACCCCAGGAGGGCTGTTCTGAGCTCTCTCCTTCCCTGGTTCTCTCTTTCCCTGGATCTCTCCGATGAGCTAGCTTGGTTTAGTTTACTGTGCTGCTGGAGCTACTCTCGCTGTTCTTACCTTTCTTCATTTGCTGTGTGCCCTTTAGATGTTTGTATCAGTAATTTCCCCCAGTGCTGGCAGTTTTGCTGGAGAGTGGGTCTGTGAAGCTTCTCACACTACCACTTTCTCGGCCATCCACTTGGCCCCCATGACTTTTGCTTTCTGGTATTCATGTCCTTTTACAGTCTTCTCCCACACTGGATAGGGCTGACCCGTGTGACCATTAGGATACGGCAGACACGACAGAATGTGACTTCCAAAGCCAGATTATAGAGACATTGTAGCTTCTTCTGTTACTCCCACCTGGGTCCCTAGCTCTGGGGGAAGCCAGCTGTCTTGTCATGAGGATGGGCAGTCCCCACAGCAAGGAACTGAGGCCTCCTTGAACAACTGGCACTACATGCCAGGCATGCAAGTGCGCCACCTCCGGCACGTCAAGCCTTCAGAGGGCTTCAGGGGACTGGCTGACCTCTTGACTGCAACCTCAGCAGAGACCCCAAGCCAGAATTACCTAACTAAGCTGCCCCAGGATTCTGACCTGCAGAAACTGTGGCATAATACACGCTTATTTTTTTAGCCATTAAAGTTTGGATAATTTGTTGTGTAGCAGTAGTAATTAATACATGATCTTGGGCAAGATTTTCTTTTTTATGTTTTTCAGTTTCTCCATCCGAAAAACATGGCTGGACTAGATCTGTGGTTTGCAGCTGCCCCGTGATTTCACAGGGATGGCCAGCTGGCCACTGCAGGGGGCAGAGGTAAGCCAAGTGGGCCTCCCGACGCCAACCAGAGCAGCTCCACTTTTATATCCCTTATAACTGGGCTTCAGAATAAGATTTGATTTGAAATACAAATCTGTTTTTGTTAGGTTTTTAAAAAATACATTTTGTGACTTCTTTAATCGTACATGCTTATTTCAGTTAGTTGTCGGTTTAAAATGGGCATTCCAAAAGGCCCTGCGTTTCCAGTGTCCTTGAGCATAGCGTGTAAGGAATGATTCACAGCAACTCTCTAATTGTTCAGAGGGAAACCCAGACCCAGCGAGGGGAAGGGCCTTCTGCAAAGATACTAGTAATTCAGTGATCAGGTGATGAATGGAATGCAGGTCTCCTGATCTCCAGAAGGGATCATCTATGCTGATAAAATGGAGCTACAATAAAGAAAGGTATTTAAAAAATAAATCTCCAAAAAGGAAAGAACAGAACTTGACTTTGTTTAGGTGCAGGGGGGGGAGAAATGTAAAGCAAGCAATACAAGACTCTTGAAACATGCTGTCCTACAGAAAGGTGGTTTGCTCATAAAGATAAATCACATAAAAGCAGAGATCAGCATTGGAAATCAAACAGAATTTACTATATAGTTGTCTGGGATATTTAGTCATTATTGCATAGTGTGGCTGTCAGGCAGTTAACTGAACCCCAGTGGGGTGCTAGGCAGAGCTCAGACTGGGACACGGAGGTGAGCCACACCTTTGGTGGCAGCTGCCTCAAGGGTGTTTGGAGGAGTTCCGTTCTCCACTTAACTACCCCAGATCAGAAATTATAAATTGTTAGCTTCTGTAACAGACACAGTTGAGGATAAACTTTATAAGTGTATAAATATGTATGTATGTATGCATATATGTATGTATATTTGGCTTTATTTGATGTTAAAGTTTTAAAAATTAGTTGCTGATATTAAAAAATAAGTAGATTTCATATAGAGTCTAGATTTCTGGTCTCTCTTGAGTAGTTGGCAGTGCTAGGTAGGGGCCACTGGCTGGAGCGGAGTGTGGCCAGTCTCCTACAGTCTCTCCTACCCCACTCTTTGTTTCTCTTCTGAGGCCACATGCTGGCTGCCCTTAATCTCTGTGCTTGTGATGTTATTTTTCTTACACCTCACTGCACTCATTTATTTACCTGCCTGATCCCTGGAGGAATATGATGTTGAGACTCCCTCCACTCCCAGACTGCTTCCCTCCCTTCCTTCCTCCCACACAGAACTCACTGGAGGCATGGCGTCTGACTTTGACCTGCGGGTCCACGCGATGGGACTTCTCACCGCAGGAGGAGGCGTGGCGCTTCACCTGGGCCCCAGTGGGCCGGTCCAGCTCGTCGTCCTGGGCGGGAGATGGAGGAAGACGATGAAGTGCAGGTAGGCTCAGCGTCATCCACACAGGTGTGCCCTGGTCTGTGCTCGGTGGGTGAGGGTGCGGGACCTCTGAGATCCCAGCCTTACGTATTCAAACTGGTACAGCGCTCAATAGCTTATGGACCACTTTCACTAGCTGCATACCACTGGATCCTTATACCAGCCTGTGGAGCAGGGTTGGGGGAGCCGAAGATAACCCTAAATTATAATATCTGCTGAGAGGAAAGTTAAGAAGTCTGAAAAGATGGTGGGTGACCATCTGTAATTTCTCTTAGATAGTTTGTCCTCACCTCATTTCAAAGCATCTTTGAAATTTCCTGAATTGTTAAAAAAAAAAAGGTCGTGGATTAGATCAGCCAATCATAGAAGTTATATAACTTAGACTGACAACACATTTGTGCCTGAAGAGTATTAAGAACACTTAGAATTCTGTCAAAGCTCAGGAACCATGAGCAGAATATGATATTTATGTAATATAATAATGATATTAGTAACAGCAGTATGATTTATTTTTGTATGTAAGACCTTCCTGTCCAGGCATTGTGCTAAGTTCTTTCCTTAAAATATTTCACTTGTTCTTGCAATGGTCCAATCAGGTAGGTTTTATCATATCCATCTGAAGCCTGGAAGTAAGGACCAGAGAAGTGAAGCCAAAGGTAAGCTGGACTGAGCCTTGAGTCCAAAGTTTGCATCCTTCAGTACTGTATTTTTCAGACTGTAAGATGCACTCCCCCCCCAAATTTGGGAGGAAAATGGGGGTGCGTCTTATCGTCCGATTGTAGCTTACCTGAGTTCTGCTTACATTTACATTGGTGAAATATTATGTTATTTATGTTATTAAATATTTTACCACATTTTTTGCTTCAAAAATTTCCTATTTTCCTCCTCTAAAACCTAGGTGTGTCTTATGCTCTGGTGCGTCTTATAGTCTGAAAAATACGGTACTGTCTTGCTACTATACTCTACAACCGAGAAAGATCTCAAGCTGCCTCTACTGGTGCATTTGTGTCTGAAGAAAGACCATGTAAAGGGAGTCCTAGAGGCGTGAGCTCAGAGTATCATCTGGCTCTGCCCTGAGGCGGGGGTCCTGCCATAGCTGCTCCTTGGCAGCTTGATTTCGCCCCCTCCCCTACCTACCTGTCAGGTCTGATCCACCCACCAGCATCTGATCAGCTGCTGGTTGAGTCAAAACAATGTCTCTGAGGCAAAGGAAAAGAGGGGTATGGTCATGTGCCATATGCTGATGCTTCTGTCGGGGCACATACAACAGTGGTCCCGTAAGATCATACTGGAGCTGAAAAGTCCCTATTGCCTGGTGACATCGCAGCTGTCTTATCATTGCAGTGTGAGGCACTGCTCACATGTCTGTGGTGACACCGGTGTAAATAAACCTGCTTCGCTGCCAGCCTTATAAAAGTATTGCACACACAGTTATGTCCAGTACATAATACTTGATAGTTACAAATGACTGTGTTGCTGGTTATGTATTTACTATGCTTTTAATTGTTATTTTAGGGTGTTCTCTTCCTACTTATAAGAAACAGAGTGCGGTAAAATAGTATACCGTGTTACATCTGTAGCCTCATACATCTCGTGTTTGCCTGGTCTCTCGATTACATCATGTTCTCTTGTGCTCCATCCAATTTCCCGTTGTTTTGTGCAGTAACATGCTACACAGGCTGGTAGCCTGGGAGTAGCAGCCCACACCATGTTACCTCGGCGTGTAGTGGGCAGACTACCTAGGTTTGTGTGAGTGCACTATGGGGCGCTCGCACCAGGTCAAAACTGCCTAACGATGCATTTCTCAGAATGTGTCCCTGACATTAAGTGGCGCGTGACTAGTGAGGGAAAGAGACAGGGAGAGCTAAGAAGTAGGTTTTGCCATGTCCCTGGGCAGCCCCAAGGGATCATACCTGTGTCTTTTCATAAGGGACATCATCATAGACACGGGGCTCGGGCCACTGGTCCTGGCAGGATCTTGCATATCTAGAAAATACAAGGTAGGATGTCGGGTGACACCTTGCAGCTTGCAGTGCTCGCCTGTCTGCTCTCTCATTTGATTCTGGCAGCTGCTCACAGTGGGTATTGGGAGCCATAGCAACCACTGCAAGCAGTACTGGGCCACTGCTGGGTTAAGGGCTTTATAGGCAGGGACCCGTATGATTCTCACGACAACCCAAGAAACAGGTAATGCGTCACCTCCACTATGGAAGTGAGAAAACAGAGGATCCAAGCTGGCACGCAACCAGCCAAGCTGCTGACTGTGACAGAGCTGACTTGAACCTGGCTCATCTAGCACCAAACTCCACATACCAGCCCCGTGCCCGCCCACGCAGACGCTCAAGGGTATGAAAGCCTAAGGCTTTGTGGCGTCAGAGCAGAGCCCACGTCATTATAAAAAGGGCTGCTCCACTTTTGCTCATTCTAGCCGCAGCGTTCCCGGGCCCTGGGCCCCCTCCTTCAACCAGCCCACTCCCGCCCACTTCCCAAGGCAGTAGCACCCTCCTCAGCTTTCCCTCCCAGTGCCCCAGGCTGGGCTCAGAGTCCCTGAGAGGGCGCCAAGACAGGAAATGTCCCGGCAGATGTGGGCCTTTGGGTGCGACACTCACAGGAAGGAGTTGCGCCCCGCGCTGACAATGCTGGTCAAGGTCTCCACGTCCACATAGTCATAGTGCAGCGCCTCGGGGGTGACTCTGGAGCCCGTCTCCACCAGCAGCAGCCCCAGCCAGCGGCCCATGTCCTCTGAGCAGCTTGCCTGAGGGACAGGGGCACAGGCTGAGCTCACTTCGGCACGGTTGGGCCTCTGTCTCTCACTTCAGCCAACCTGTATTTACACGGTGCCTGTCATGCACCCAGTGCTCAGGGGTCCAAGGAGAACATGTTTACAACACGCATCCAGAGGTCCAGGCAGCGCCCGCTGTCTCTCCGTTCAGGTCTCTGCTCACTACCCTCAGAGCCTTCCTGACCGTTTAGATGTGAAAACAACATCTGGGTGTTCCCTGAGTAGTCTTTAAAAATATTTACCTTTTATTAGAGGAGACTACTTCTCACATAACACAATCCCATTTTACTTGTATTGTAATTGCCTATTATTTATAGGAAGATCTTCAAGAAATTGCTGGCCAACTAAATGCATACTTACGTTAGTTCTCATTTAAAGAGCATTATTATAAACTCAACGTAGCCCCCAAATGCTAACTGTGAATAAAGAAAGTACACTTTCTTCCAGAGAGCTCCATGTGCAATTAAAGAGAAATAAGAGACCCATCTCAAACTATCAAAAATTAAAGTGAGCTACTGAGGTGGTATTTCTTGAAATTTAAGAACCGAGAGAGGCGGTGGGTCCTGGTCAAAGAAAACAAGACCAGAAGGCTGGGCTTTAGTTCGAGGGTAAGAGCGAGAGGCCACTGACCCTCCCTGGAGCCTTGGACAAAGCACTTGGCTGCCCCGGGCTCAGTTTCCTTATCTGTAATGAGAGGGGCTAGTTATTTACACTTTCCTCCACTGTTAACATTTTAAATTTAAATAGCCAAAGGACTGACACGAAGAAGAGGGATTCGGTTGTCCTGCCTGACTTCAGCACGGAAGGCTCGTGCCACTGTGTAGGGCTGACAATGAATGGGTGAAATGAAATCACATTTTCATTCAGCTATTTGTCTAACAAATATTAATTGGGCCTTAGTCTGTGCTGGGCATCAGGCTGGGTTTTGGAAAAACAAAAGTATGCAGAACAGGTCTGGTTACTGCCTTACCAAGTTTAAAGATTTCAACTCAATATTGAGAAAGTCTTTCTAAACATTTGCGTTGCTTGGTAGGAGGGGCAGGCTAACTGGAAGAGCAGTGGTTTATGGGAGGTGGAGGAACCCTGGTGGGCAGGCTTTAGAGGAGATTGCAGGACCAAGTCTGGGTTAAGATAAGGGAGCAAAAAGAAACCTTGGTTCTAGGGTGGCTAGATGTCGCAAATAAAAAGTAGAATGCTCTGCAAATCCGAATTTCAGAGACAGTCAATAATGTTTTAGCTGTTATATCCCAAATGTTGCTGGGTTATTGTATTAAAAACATCTGTATTTGAAATTCAGATGTAAGTGGATGTTCTGCACTTTAACTGGCAACCCTGCTTGATCACTTGGCGGCAGTTGGCTTCCTTTTCTTTCTTCCTCAGTCCTCACTCACATGGTCAGTAGCAAGGCCCCAAGGCAGAAGCCAACACCCAGGCCAGTGCTCCCTTTAGCTCCCACCACCCAGGGCCGCCTGGATTCTCTCCTCTCACCTCCAAGATGGCCACCTCCTGCCGGTTGCGCAAAATCCTAAAGGCAAATGGATGCCTGGGCCCAAAGCCCGGGACCACTTCACAGCCGCGGAGGGCAACGGCATTCACGTGGGTCCGAAGGTCTGTGCGGTCCTTGTGGAAATACAGAGTGTTGCGCTGCAGGCGGCACCAGCGCTCCTTCCAGCCGTGGTTCACTAGGACGTTCAGATACCCTGTGACGGGAGACCAGCGGTGTGACCTTGCACAGCCCAGCCGGGAGGAAACCCAAGGTGGGGCATGCATGGGTCCAAACCCCAGGGACACAGTGCCTGGACAGCCCTTGTCCTCTTGCTAGAAGACCGCCCCCTCCCGGAGCAGATCTCTCCCGGCCTGTGATCTCAGGCATCCTCTTCTCTCTCTGAGGTTCAGTTTCCATCTGTGAAACAGGGACTGATAATCACACGTGTACATCTCCATGCAGCCTTGGGTTGGTGCCAAGTTGATGAAAAGAGCAGGGACTGCTTCGTGCAATAAACAAAAGACACAGCTCTCTCTACAAGTTATCAAAACTATTAGTGAGGACAGAAAATAGTGGGTGATGCTGACACCTGGTGGCAGCATATGAGAATAAAACATCTAACCAAGATGAAGAACTGTTAAATGGGGCAGGTACAGTCTAACGACCAGTGGGTTTAGAATTCCCTATCAGCATTTTAGATTTAAATTTGTTTTTACCATAATATAACCCGATACACTGCTTACAAAGTATTTCTGAATAGCCATGTGCCTTTATAATATTCTTTCAGGGTTAGAATATTACTGTATATCTAAAACACATGATTTTCTATTGAGTTCCAGCAAATGGAACACTGCATTTAAATGAACAGAATAACATGTTTTCCCTCTCAAACCACTTTTAACTCACATTGAATGCATTTATAATAAAAAGTACTTAAATATTTTTATCCAAGAAAGTTCCTTATAAGTCTGGGTGGTAACTTATACATCTGGTATGTTCTATGCTGAGAAATAAGATACTCTCATCAGAGTGGAGGAAACTGAGGCCCAGAAACAGGTAACGATGGGAATTAAGGTCATGGGTAGCACAGAAACATGGGAGTCAGCTGGCTTTTCTTTCTGCTGAGGTCAGTGCCTCTTGGGAGAGAAGTGATGGAAGGACGTGGACTGTCGATGGGGTGGGGTTAGCTATCCAGGGGAAGCAGTCTCTCCTCTGTCCTGGGGGCCAGGCGGGTGAGGCCTGGAGGGTGTCCTGGCCTGGGCCCAGCGGCCCGTGTCCACAGGGCCTGAATTCTCCTGGGCATGCCCGGTACCCACCACAGCAGGGAACCTCCTCTTCCGCGGAGGACGCCTGCAGGTCATCGGCCAGCGCCTTCCTCTTGGAGAAGCTGATGATGCGGGTGATCTTGCGGCCTGCGGCCCTGCTCACTGAACCCTTCAGCTCTGCCAGGCTGCTCTTCTTCCCTTTGCCTGTTGCTGCAGAGATGGGTCAGAGGATGGGAGGGAGCCCCAAGTCCCTGGTGTACCCACCCCTAGCCTTCCCAGAGTCCCTCTCAGCCCATACACAGGGCCTGGCCCATGGGTCTAGATATGGACAGGTCAGGTGACCTCACGCAGGTCTCCAGAGTGCTCAGGACCTGCTCTGCACTGCATGCCTGGGGCAGGACCCCTCCCAGCCCTGGCATCGTCTGTCCGATTGCTCACAGGCTCCTACCGTGTTCACAAGCCTCTCGGCGGCCAAGGGTGGAACAGTTGTCGCCCATGCCCAGGCTGTCGGAGTCTGAGGTCTGCTTCTCTTGGGAAAACCTCTGGGAAGGGACACAGACACCCCCACGTCAGAGTCCCTTTGTTGGTTCAGTCTCCCCCCAACCCCTGCATGTGAGGATTAGTTAACAAATATTTGTTAGCAACTGTCGTGTGCTTCATACCATACCAGGTCTGGGGTTGGGGGACAATGACTTAGGATGGTTGTATCTTTGAGATGCTCACAGTCTGTTTGGGGAGCAAGGCAATTAATTACAACACATTGAGATAAATGTCCTAGGAGTTTGGACCAGGTAACAGGGAGCTGGGAAGATATTTAAGTGGGATACTAATATAATGCAATCAGATTAGTAAGTTGGTTCTAGTGGCATCATGGGGGATGGACAAGAGTGAGCAAGACTAGAAGCTAAAGAGCTACTTTATGGAGGGTCATCCTGGGCAAGATGAGACTGGGCAATAGGATGAACCAAGATGACAGTGGGGATGGAGAAAAAGAGATGAAGTGGCTTTTTAAAAAGTCATGATAGGTCAATTAAGTGCCTACTACATACAATGGGAGGTGGCGCAGAGTAATCAGACAGACCTTGGAAGAAGTGATGTCTCTAGTACCACCCATTAGCTGCGGGAATGTGGAGAAATCCTTTCATCTCCCTAAGTCTCAGTTTTCTCACCTGAGTTACACTCTGTCCACTGGGCTGCTGTGAGGCACCAGGAACCCAAGTGAAACTGTTAGGTCAGCAGACTGTCATTTCTAACACCTGCATGGTGTGCTGCCATATCACTTAGGAAACTAAACTGTGACAGCCAGACTCAGGACAGGATGAAATGACACCCACCCACCAGGTGGGGTTACAGAGCTCTGCAGCCCCTCTACTTTTCTTGCCAGGGACCCTGCAGGCCAGGCTCAGGGATGCTTCCCTGTAAACATAGTACTAGGGTGTAGGGAGGGTAGGAGAGGCGTGAGCTCCCCTCAGTTTCCAAAGGCTGGAAAACTGGCAACTGTCAGAGGTGGAATAGACTGGCGAACGTATAAAGAACCCACCCCGTAAACTGTGAAACAGAAGTCATGGTTCTGTTTGTTCTGCAACAGATGGCACGTTTTTCATTAAGAGACAAACACTGTGAGCCCTTTGGAATTGACTTCATGATGATGGTGGCACTTCAGTCACATGATTCCAGGGAGGGACAGACCCACCAATACCACTTCCCCACCCCCACTGATCTCCAAAAATACCACCCTAAACATTTTAGCTACCCTCCCCTGTCCACGCAGCCACAGGAGAGCTCATCTCTACAAGCTTGCCTCTTTTATCTCTCCACGCACCCTCTGCACTGCACCACAGTAGTATGTACCTGCAGGTACCCATGCACGCACACACACACACTTTCTCTCACACCATCAACGGCTAAGGCTAACAGCAAAGGCGAAGTGAGGATAGGGCTGAGCTTCTTCTCCAGCATACGGGGCACAATCCCCACCCTTCCTATCCTTTGCTCCGCTTACTGTTGTGCCAGCTCTGTGCTGGGCACTCATGGCTTGTACAACACCACTGTGGGTGCCCGCTTCACCACCAGCTCCAGAGTGCCCCCACGGGAGAGCCTGTGCCAAGTCCCCACTGCCTGGCCCAGAGGAGACCTCGTGGAGACAGACGTACCTTGTCCAGGTCCAGTCTGCACAGGAGGACTGGGGATCTGGGCACATCTGCCCCGTCGGCCCCAGCGATGGGCTTGCTCACCTCTCGGATGACCTGTGAAGAGGACGCACAGCTGTGGGCAGAGCAGCAGAGATGCTGTAGAAGCAGAAGGAAGAAGGGGTGTGTGTGGCCAGTGCCACTGAGCAGAGAGGTGTGGGACCACTGGACAGAAGAGATGGGCCGATGTGGCCTGCCGTCACATGTGTGGGACACATCAGGGTACAGAGGTTTTCTCCTGTATCTGTCCCTTGGATTGAAGAGACATGGGGCTGGGAACCAAAAGGGTTGGATTCTAGACCTCACTCCATTGCTAATTATTTGCACCACTTGTCTGCTCTGGGCCTCAATTTCCCATCTGTAACAGGGGTTATAACCTCATTGGGTTGTCTGGGGACCAGTGAGCAGCAGGGCCATAGGAACCGGGATGCCATGCACAGTGTGAGGGATTTGATCGTGTTGACTGTGTTGGATATTTATAACAGCTTGTGGGGCAGCCAGGGCTATTGTTTCCATTTCAAAGATATGGAAACTGGGACTCCAAGGCATTTACCAGATTTTGCCGTTTATAGTGCGCGCCCACGTTTTGTACACATTATACTCAGGATTATTAGACCCATTATTATACCCCTGGTATGTAATGTTATACCCATGTATAATGTACATCCTTATTTTTACTTCAAAGATTTGGGCAAAAAACCACGCATTATACATGGCAAAATACTGTACTTACTCATCTAGGGCCACACAGAATCAGCATCCAAATCAAGAAATAACAGCGGTCACCTTTGTATCCCTACAGCAGCCCTGTGGGGCAGGGACAGCTGTGGTCCCTCAGTTACTGATTAGGATGAGGAGGCTCCAAGAGAAGGAGCTGTGGTTGCCTCCCTTAACCTTTGGGCTCATGGCCTCCGGGAACCAGATGTTACGACAGCCTCTTAACCCTGTTTCCAGGGCTGCTTCCTCAGATGCGCCCCACCCCTTGAGGGCAGAGGGTCCACGAGCAGTCAGCTTCTCTCTGTTCCTTCCCTTCCTGAGACAAAGGCAGTAAGGGAGACACAAAACATTCCAGTGGGAGAGCTGGTTATCACAGGAAGGAAGGGAGGGTGGGGAGGGAGAGATTCGATTTCTTGGTCCCAGCAGGAAGATGAGCGTTGGAGACAGAAAGGTGTCAGAGTGAATGGAGGCAGCATGCAGGGCTGGAGGGCCCGAGGAAAGGGACTGGGGGTGCGGCTTTCCTCATCATTACACGGTAATCCCTGACAAGTACTAAGTAAGCACGTACTGCCTGGCAGACACGACATCGAATGCTCTCTAGAATTCTTACAAGGACCAGCAGATAGAGGAGGAAACAGAAGCGAAGTCAACTGTAGGGGATCAGTCACATAGCCACTTAGGCCTGGGACACACACACTTGTTTCTGTGTCACCCGAGACCTCCCTCATCATCACTGTCACACCCAGCCCGCGGCCTCTGGTGTGGATTTCCTCGTTAGCTTCTAATCCTGGCCCAAGCCACTTGGTTGAGTGGCCCTTGGGAAGTCATGTAAGTTCTCTGTGCCTCAGTTTCCTCATTGTAAAATGGAAACAATAGTAGTCCCATTGTGAAAAGTAAATGAGGTCATGTATGTAAAGCTCTTAGCACAACGCATGACTCAGAGTGAGTGCCCAATGCAGGATACCTCTCATAGTTCTGTTTAGCTGCAAGATGCAGAAGCTGGGCCACAGTGGATGTTATAAGGAGGCACATTTCACAGAAAAGAAGGGTTTTTCCTTTTTTGAAAGAAAAAAGAGGATTCGCTTATCTAATGATGAAATCAGCTTCCTTTGTAGATATTAAGCTCCCCATTCCAGGAGGTATGTAAATGCAGGCTGGATGAGCCCACAGGAGGGATGTTAGGAAGGGGATTCAAATAATGAGAAGAAACACAGGCCTCTACCCTGAGGCCTGTCTCCTGGAGCTGTCTGAGGCCCATTTCCACACAAATGCCCTGGCCATGCACAGGCATGGACCCCCTCGGTTGAGCAAAGCCTGTTCTTCCAGGGACTGGAGCCCACCCCGCTGAGGGCTGTTCCCCGGAAAGAGGCAGGAAGGGAGGGCAGGTGGGTGGAGGACACAGGCCCCCGTACCTTCAGCCACTCCTCGGCCTGCTCCCGGCTCTGCAGTGCGAGCACCAAGACCTCAGTAGCCCCCTGGGAGAAGCGCAGCTCGTGCCTCTTGTGCCGGCTGTCCTTGGGCACGTAGATGACATTGCAGGCTTCCAGTGTCAGCCTCAGATGTGGCTGCCGGTCCTTGGAGCTTTTATAACACTGGACAGGAAGAGAAGAGGTCAGGGCTTCCTGGAGTAGAGGGTGGAGGAGGAAGACACCCTTGCACAAAGGCTCGGAGGAGCTTTACCCCACGAGACCGCCCCTGCCTGGCCCAGCTATGGGCCCTGCAGGAAGACAGGGGCCATGGCTGTTCTCCCCAGAGGGGAGGGGGTATCTTTGGGCAGCCTCCGGATTTAGAGGGCTACTGAGGGGCCCCGGCGGCACAGCTGCCTATTAGGAAGCGATATTCTAGTCTGGGAAGACCGTTTCTGGTGTAAAGAACTTTTCTGAAGAGAAGAAATAGGCTGGCTTGGGAGGGAGTCAGCTCCTTGCTGCTAGTGGGCTGCGTGGTAGGGATGCAGGAGAGAGCATTCTAGCGGAGACAGAGGGTTGGCTTTGGGAAGTCCATAGTTTACCAATCATGATTCTCACTTCCCAAGTCTTATTATGAGGGCAGCATTACCTGCATACCAGAACCTGGCAATGACTTTACAAAAGGAAATTTATAGGCTAATTTCTCTCATAAACAGTTGAAAAAGCCCTAAGCAAAATATTAGCAAATGAAATTCAGACACATATAAAAAGCATCCTGCATAAAGGTCAAGTAGGGTTTATTCTAGGAAAGCATGAGTGGTTAACATTCAAAAACCAACCATATCATTCGTCATACTAACAGAAAAAAAGACAAACTATTTATCTCAATAGAAGGAAGAATAGTATTTGATCAAATTCTGCACCTATTTATAACATAAACTCCTAAACTAAGAATGGAAGGGAACTTCCTTTATGTGATAATAAGAAACATCTACAAATAACCCACAGCAAATATCAGTCTTGGTGGTAAATTACTGAAACTTTCCTTTGAGATCTGGACTGACAGAAGGATGCCCATCCTCACCGTTTGTTTTTACATTGTGCTAGAATTCCTAGGCAGTGCAGTAAGTCAAGAAAAATAGAGGGCGTACAGACTGGGAAGAGCAAGTAATGACCCTGGACTGATTCTGGACTAGGGGTAGCTTTTCACTGCTCCAGGATGAGAACAGGTCATGTTTCAGAAGGATATGTATGAAGCAAGGCTTGTCAACAGACTTTTGGGCAGAGAACTATTTTTTTCCTGAAGTTATGCCCATTCTTCTACTTTGCAATTAAGGGTACATTTTCTTTTATGATATAATAGTGAT
The DNA here is from genome assembly GCA_004026765.1 of Micronycteris hirsuta. Lineage (NCBI taxonomy): Eukaryota > Metazoa > Chordata > Mammalia > Chiroptera > Phyllostomidae > Micronycteris > Micronycteris hirsuta. The sequence goes on from PVJI01029070.1 coordinate 13,968, forward strand.
GAGAGATGGCAAACTAAAAAGAACATTTAAGAAATTAAGTGCTGCTTCGGTCTCAGTTTTGGAAAATTCTGATGTATGTGAAAATGTGAGTGGAAATATGTCTATTAAGACTTAACAGGCCTGCCCTGCTTGGGGCACACCCAGCTGAATTTCTGTTTCAAGTGAATCTTCTTTCTCCTAAACTCTTAAGGTCCCCATAAGACTGGTACCCAGGGGAGCAGTGGGCAGCAGAACTCGCCCCGGGCTGACCCCCTGCATCTGTCTCCAAGCCCCCTTGTCGTTGACCCCAGTGAGCTGACAGCAGCCCTGACAGCCAAAGTGGAGCCCTGCCCAGTCTCTCCTGATGCTTTCCTATCCTAGGCCCTCCCTTGTTTCACTGTCTGCAGCTTCAGTAAACGTACTCTCAAAAAAAAAAAAAAAAAATTAACAGTGGTTAGCTCTTGGTCAATGGGATTATAGGTGGTGTGTAAAAAAATCATTTCTTCATTTTGTCTTGTTCTGTTTTAGAAATAAACACTTTACTTGCATAATGAAAAACAATAACCATTGTTTTAAAGTGATAAAAAAATTGTCTCTGGCAAAACAAACTCTTGGGACTTCTGCCAAGATGGCGGCGTAGGTGGACACACTCGCCGCCCGCACATCCAGAGTGTCTAAACAACGAACGCAGTAGCGAAGAATTAAACAACCAGAATGGACAGAAAAGAACTGAAGGGAAGTCCGACACCCAGGAGGTTGGAGAGGACGAACATCCAGGCCGGTAAGCGGGGCAGAACCGGGCGGAGGAGCGGAGTGAGAGGCAGTTGTCACGGAGGGACTGACGCCGTCAGCGCCTGAACAGGGCGCGTCCCCGTACAACGGGTGAATCCCACAAGCCGGTGACGCTGCCGGAGAGAGGCCAGAGGGAGCCAACAGAATTGAGTCTGGCGGAAAAGGCGGTGGGGAAACCGGGAGCGGAGGGGTGACCAGAGCCCGCGGTGAACGGCAGCCGCCAGTGCTTCCTCCCAGGCCCGGTCCCCAGAGGCAACGTCACCCAAAAGCGACCCAGGTTGCTGGCACTGGTACCGGCGATCCGACAAGTGCACTGAGATAAAAAGAATGAAAATGGCCAAAATGAAAGATCAGAACAAATTACAACTAACGGATGACGACATAGTCAGCCTATCAGATGCTCAGTTCAAAATGCTAGTAATTAAAATGCTAACAAAACTGGAAGAAAGGTGGACGCAAATAATTGAACAAATGAAGAATACGATAAAGATAATGGAGGAAGATTTACAGGGAACCAATAGGGAAAAAAAGGAAGCTGGATCTCAAACCAATGGGGTGGACCAGAAGGAAGAAACAAGAATTCAAAAAAATGAGGAGGGACTCAGGAACCTCAGAGACATTTGTAAACGACCCAACATCCGGATCATAGGGCTGCCAGAAGGACAAGAAATTCAACAAGGAATTGAACATATTTTTGAACAGATAATGAAGGAGAACTTCCCAGACCTGGCAAAGGAAATAGGCTTCCTGGAAATCCAAGAAGCTCAGAGAACCTCAAAGAAGTGGGACCCAAAGAGGAACACACCAAGGCACATCATAATTACATTACCCAAGATTAAGAATAAAGAGAAAATCTTGCAAGCAGCAAGAGAAAAGGAGACAGTTACCTACAAAGGAATCCCCATAAGACTGTCAGCGGATTTCTCAAAGGAGACCTTCCAAGCAAGAAGGGGCTGGAGAGAGATATTTCAAAT
>PVJI01029071.1:0-15701 GCA_004026765.1 Micronycteris hirsuta
GAGTTTGGCACCCATTTCTGCTGCCAAGCTTCCCATGCCAGTGGCTTCTTCTCCTGGTGGCATCCCAGGACCTGCTTTATTTCCCGTCGTCTGTGAGTCTAAGCCCTTTGCTGCCAGAGCTGCACAGTTTGGCCATTCGGGCTGCAGAGGGTACCACTCTAGGGGCACCCAGGGGCGTGATCACAGAGTGTGGTAGGAATGGCATCCCTGGAGTGCAACTTGGCCGCTCTGCTTTTTTTTAGCTACTCCACCCATGGAAACCCAAGAGAAGATGAAATTTTCTGTTATTTTATTATACTTTTTTAAACTTTTATTTTCCAGTAGTGCCTCCAGAATTCTACCTTAGAATAACTAAAAATCTCACTGAAGTATTTTTCCCCAAAACAAAATAGTGGTTTTCTTTCTATGAAGAGTTCTGTCTTCCTTCTAAGTTCAAATTGCATCCAGCTTCTAAAATTTCAACTTCTCTGTTTGTTTCTTCTATTTCATCCCATGAAGGATGACACAGGTCCTGTCTAGGCCTTAATCAAACATACCACTGTGAGGACCTCTGTCTCAGCTGTGACACTGTCCTTGGAGCATTCCAATTCTTCTTTCCAGACCTTTCTGGAGCCAATTATTTTTCTTGATGTTGTGCTGCTTCCAAGGCAGCCCTACAAAACCTTCCAGTTGAAGATATCTTCTTGGTCTTAATGGAAGAAATTCCTTATACCTCTTATCCCTCAAAATACTGATTTTCTTTTTTTTTAGTTTATTTTTATTGTTTTGGAGAGGCAGAGAAAGAGAGGGAGACAAACATTAATGTGTGGTTGTGTCTCTTGTGCCCCCTACTGGGGACCTGGCCCACAACCCAGGCATGTGCCCTAAGCTGGGAATTGAACCAACGACCCTTTGGTTCACAGGCCAGTTCTCAATCCACTGAGCCACACCAGCCAGGGCATAAGACTGATTTTCTTTGTCAATAGTTCACAGAAGCCACAGGAGAGTTTGAGATCTAGGCCATCCTTAACCACTAGAAGCAGCTGTATACTTCAAATACAAAGATTAAATTCCAGAATCCATAACCTATATTCATACCAGTAATATAGGGAGGTGGAAACATAGGAATTAAAGCTAAGGCAAAGCTCTTAGAGAGATCTGAACACAGTTACCAGCTCTGTAACTTTGGGCAATTTACTTAATTTTTCAATCTTCTCATTGTAAAACAGTGATAATAACCCCTCTCTCACAAGGCTGTTATGATGATGAAATAGGCTGATGTTTGTAAGGTTCTTACCATAGATTCTGAGAAATGATAAATTCTCAAAAATATCAATTATATTATCACAGAACCTACAAATCTGTGCCTCCGAGCAGTATGGTTTCATTATTTAGCCTGGTAGTCTTCCCTAAGTAACTTGAACCCACCCAGCAGATGGACAAATCCAATGAAGGAGGATTCCGAGATGCTAGGTGGCATGCTAGGTGGCATGCTCTGCCAAGATGCTCTTGGCAGACCAGTGACTCCAGATTGTAATTAACTGAGAGTAAGGGAGCATGTTTCTCTGGAACTCCTGAGACAGTGGGAACCCGTGGCAGAGACTTTGATCCTGTAGGATGTGACATTATCCACCAATGCCATCATTGTCTTTTGTTACCACTTTTGGTAGCAGCCAGCTGTAACTGTTGTAGCTGCCGTGAGTTATTTCAATAGAATAAAACAGTAATTATTTAGTCCTAAACAACAAATCATCTGTAGTTGTAACTTAAAATTGCATTTAGAACCATTTACTTTCTGGTTAAAATGAATGTTGAAAGAATCTTGGGAAACATTTACCTGTCTTAAGTCAGATTCATTCTATTTGCCTATTTTATACCTACTTTTGTTTTGTATCAAGGAATGTACTCTTCTCTTGGTTTGCCCCCTCTGGTTTTCCATGCCCCCCCCCTTTTTTACTTTTAATATTCTTTTTGTAGTGTCTTGTTTGGCAGGTCCATGTCTCCTTCCAGTCTCTAAGGATAAATTTGTAATGGAAATATTGTGTGTGTCTTCCCTGTGTGTGAGTGTGCACGCTAGAAGACCTTTCTGCTTTGTTGTAAACTTGTACGAAACAGGGTCTAATAGTTCAGTGTGGCAGAAGTTCCATGCTCCACTCGATGAGAAGTTCTCGTACTACTTTTTCCCCTACAGATATGATTACGAAATCTTCATCCACACAGTGGGCAGAGGCAGCCTTTGGGCTTGGTATGAACACCCAAAGTCAGCTTTTGTTTGTTCCTCTGAAATAATGTTACTTTATGCAAAGCTATTATAAACACAAACACAAATGTAAATGTGTAGTGACTTGTTAATACTTGGTCAGGGGAATAAGGAGGTCGTGCAGGTGGCACTAATGAGCTTCTCTCCCTAAGGGATAGCATCTGGTCTTTTGGTTTTAAATACCATCCACTCACTGACAACTACAAGTTTATGTCTATAGCTTAGACCGCCCCGCTGAACTCCAGACTTGTGTATCTAACTGCTTGATAGACGTCTCCACTTAGATTCTAAATGGCACTTCACAGTTAACGAGTTAACTTCAATGTGGTTCAAATCCAAATGGATCCCTGATTTCCCTGACCTGTTCCAAATCTTCTTGTCCTATAGACTTCTCCATGATGCACCTCCTCACCCTAAAAGGGGCAATTCCACTCTTCCTGTTGTCGAAGTCCCAAACCTTAGTCATCCTTTACTTTTCTCTTTTTCTGTCATCTTAGATCCAGACAGCCTGAAAATCTGCTGGCTTTAAAACTTATCCAAAATCTGAGTACTTCTCAGCCCCTCCACTGCTACCTCCCAGGCCCAAACCCCCATCACTTCCTGCCTGATGGATGGCTGTAGTGGCCGCCTAGCAGGTCTCAGAGTGTCCCTCTGGCCTCCTCGGTTATGGAGCACAGTCTACACTCAGCAGTTGGAATGGTGCTTTGAAAGTAAACCCCTTGGAAGATGACTCCATCATTCCCCTTCCCCAGCCCTCCAGGGCTCCTGTCTCAGAATGAAAACCTAAGCCCTTCCAGCGGGCTTTCTGCAAGGAAGGCCCTGCCACAGTCCTCTTCTCAGGCTGTTGCAGCCACTCTTTTCCTCAAATGTACAAACTCAATGCTTCTCAGAGCCTTTGCTGAGGATCCTGGCTCCCCGGATGGCCGCCTGGTTTGCACTCCCACTTCTCCTGACCTCTGCCTAGATGCTCTTTATCCGAGAGGCCTTCCCTGACCATCCTATAAAAAGTCTTGACCCCAGCCTAACTCCAGCTCTTATAAATACACAAATTAATTATTTTCTGTCTCTGTCTTCATGGGAATATAAATTTCATGAAGGCAGGAACTTAATTTTTCCCTAGTACCTAAAGTGCTGCCCTTAGTATGTGTGCAATTACCACTGGTCGAATGAGTCAATGAATGCTTCATTTTTTTTATAATTATCACCAAAAAAAAAAAAAAACACAGAAGAAAATATTATTATGGGGGTTTGAAGATCAGAGGATGAAAAATTTTATATCATATTTTGACACAAAATGAACTATTGCATGCAGTTTTAGATTTTATAAAACATTAGGAATCTTATCACTGCAAGATTTTTCATTTATATCCGTTTAACATCTTTTGAATTTTTTGGTTAAATACGAACCTCTAACTTCCTTCAAATATTTGTCTGTTATTGTCTGCATGGATATTCACTGCTTATTTCAAAGGCAAACTTGGCTAATTGTGTAACCCCTGACACCATGCTGGGGTGTTAATACAGTTCAGATTTTCTGAGAAAAGTCCGCTTTGTAAATCAGCCACTCCCTGATTTTCACTTGGAAGTCATCCAAATAGTAACACTACTTGGTCTGTAAAATTTCCTGGACTCAAAGGAGAGGGGAGCTGGCTGAACCGAAGGCCTGATATGCACTGGAGATTCACATGGAGAGGGAAACAGTGTCTCTTGAACTGGGTAACAGCTATCTCTGTAGGAAATTAGAATGGTGTAAAAAGAGCAAATAATTGTGGTGATCCCACTGATAAGCTGGTGACATGGCAAGAAAGTACAAATTGACGTTTCAGTAACAGCTGTAAGGCAGGGCGTCTTTCCTTCCCTGGTATTCTCAGGAAAGTAATCCAATAGCTTAATTACATGATTAAAATACTCAAAGTCCAGCTGGAATCCCGTAGTTGTGACCTGTTGCTCGTTGCTTTCTTTCTTCTCATCAGAGGTGTTGATAGCTTTAGACTGTTAAGGTTTACCTTTCTGTTTTCCTATCTCCTTTAGCTTTTATAGCAAAGTACTGTTAGTATAGAATTAATCTAAGCCTACCCTCATATTCTGTTGTTTTTTCTTCTGGTGTAAACTGATGACTTACTTAAAATAATTTATAAGTTGTCGTAACCTAAACTGTTTATATATTTTAATTATATAACAAATTATGCATTCATAAAAACATAGCGTGTTGTTATATAATTTATTAACAGTTTTTTTATATATTTGTTTGTACTACTAGAATGTTATGAAAATATGGGATAAAACCACAACTTAATTTTCAAGCACATGAAAAGGAATCTCTTATTTTAAATGGAAAATTGAGTCATATAAAAATATACTTCAGTGTTGCAGAAAGCATCCTATTATGAGCACATTTTTTTCTTTCTTTCCTTCTTTTCCCCCTTTCTCCTTCCCTCCATCCTTCCTCCATTGTTCCCTCCCTCTCTTCCTTCCTTTTTCAATAGATATTTATTGAGTACCCACTGTATGACATGCAGTAAAGATACAAGCTTAGTCTTGGGGGTGATGTGAAGGCTAATATAGCAATCCTAGGTTATCCAGGACTGGCTAGCTTTTAGAAGGACATTAGAACTTAGTTGGAGTCAGCCAGCATCTGACTTTTTATTTAGACATGGCGAAGATGAGGCCCATTTCCATGGATTTGGGTCCTGGTAGCTTGGGTTTTTCCAGGGCAAGGTGCTTCATTCATTCCCTAGAGAGAATTAATGACTTACTAGTTTAGCTTCAGAGACTTTCAGCCTGAACTTTGATTGTCTTATGTTAACACGTGCACACACACTCTGTATCTCTAATCTCTACATCTGTCTATCTATCTATCATCTATCTATCTATCTATCTGTTAGTACTTAAGGCTACTTTTTATTTTTAGGTTCTAAACTGGTTTTATTTTTCTTCTTATTCCTCCTCTGAGTTCCCTGTTTTAGTTTACAGTGTTAGCAGCTGATGTTTTATATTATAGCAAATTGTTTAGAAGGGAATGTTATATATTGACTCAATATGAAAATAAATGCCTACATGTCTAGATAGGAAAAGATAAATAGCTTGAAAACTTCCCTAAGATTGGGTGCAATGAAAGATGAAATGTTTTAAAAGGAAATTAAATGGGTCTATTAACTTATTTCCCACTAACCTTTAGCTAGACAAGAAATAATGGGAACACGCTGTCACTGCTCACCTGGTCACAGATTCCGAAACTTAAATGAGTCCAGAGGTTGAAAGGTGTTTCAAGCATTACCAGTGTTTCCTTGGTATATACCCTCATATCAGTTCCTTTATCATTGGTTCAGATCGGGGAGATGGCTACCTGAGACAGCTCTCTGTTTGTAAATGTATTAATAAAAATTATCTACATTTTAATGTAGAATATTGGGCAAAATGTTTTTACGGAAAACCTGAAAGTCTGAACTTTGTATGTGTTACCCAGAGTGCCAAAAGAAGACGGAGCATTTGACTGAACCTGACCTGTATTTGAGTTGAGATTGAGTGCTGTATTAGTATTGTTTGGAATCCTCCTTGAAGACTTGTCCATCATCGTCAAGCCCAGGGCTCAGAGTTTCTAAAAAAGAATTTATACTGTTAGAAAATACACTGTATGGTAGAGTGCTTAACAGTTCTTGAGAACAGTCATACGTGTTTGATATGATGGATTTCAGAAATTCTACTTGGTCCCTCTTGTTAGGGTTCCTTTACTTCTATAAATCAGGAGTTTTCTATTTTGACAGCTAATTTTTATTTCTGTCAGGTAACACTTGACTCAGTCTCTTAACTGTAAGCAAACAGGAAGTACAGACTCTCTCTTAGGACACTGATATATATTTTTCTTGGAATTATAATTTGAATCGCTGCATTTATATGTTTTTAAGTCTGTTGTACTCTCCTAAACAGAAATAGACTCTCCTTTCTTCACATGTGGAATAAAGAGATAACTAAGATGCTTATTTAGAAATTAATTTGGTTTAATAATAATTAAAATAGTATTGTTAATTCATTGCATAGACATTATTTTAAAACTACTGGTGGAAAGTAAGAGTTTTTCGCACAGACTGGTAGTATGGGAGTTATTGTACTATCCTCATTCCAGCTAGAGAGGCCGTGAGGTGGGGATGGGCCAACTTCAGCATGTCGTTAGAATTTTCCATTTATCTGTTTGACCGAGATCTTAGAATTGTCTAGTCGAAGAGATCATTCATGACCATTCTAGAGCAAGTCTTCTAATTTACAACCGAAGGGATCTTTGGGGAGAGTTATTCCCAAAACTATTATGTAAAACAGTAATACATTGTTACTACTCAGTTCATTACTAGGCGAATCTGTGTTAGGAATGTAATAGTTCCACCAAGAGCTGGCCCACAAATAGTAGTCAAACCTCATATTCTTACTTGTAGTACGGTCATCATACTTGGGAAACAATTTTCCCTGGTTGTATTCAAACTGTAACACATGGAACCTGGCTTCACTAAGAGAACAACTGAAATTCTTTCCGCAAAGGAGGCATTTTGGAATCTCTGTTGTAATAAAACACAGTTATATTGTTACGTGAACTAGTATGTGGCAAGACCCAGCTTCCATTTCTGCTTCTACCATTTATTTGAACTACCTAACTTCTCTTCCTTTCTTCTTTACCAACCGTATTCCCAAAAGGAATTATTGTCTTGGACACTTTATTCTATTCCTTCTGGTAACCTCTGCACACTTTCTCTTTTCACCTCTATCCCTGCCCCCTCCTTCCAAGTTTACTGAACCCTAGTCACACGGTGTATACATTCAGACCCATGACATATGCCAAGTTTGTGATCTAGCTGGGTTGCAACTCTTAGAAAAGTTGTTCTGTTATGGATCGTTTCTTATTTTTTGCCCTCTGTGTAGGTCTAGAAATGTGCCTAGGAAGATGGCCGGCATGCTTTTGATTTCACCCATATTTAATGGTAAAGTTAGACATGCTCAGTTAAGCCCTGACTCCCTGTAACTTTTTAAAAATTGACTTAATTCTTCAATCCCAGTTTGAGAGTATTAAAATACCAAATGGCTGAATTAGCTGATTTTGGCAGACTGTGTAATGTTCTCTTTGTAGATGCAAATGGTTAATATCACAATGTAAATGTGCTATAAATTTTGGGAAGAGATAATAATTCTGTTCGCTTATTTGTAACCTTATGATAATTTCTACCATAGTGATGGGCAGACTTTTAGACTGGCAATTTAATGAAAATGTTAATAAAATAATATCAGGTGAGACATTTTAGTACCCAGTCTCAAATTCGTTTTAGTAGAAAACATTAAACAGCCTTTTGTAAACTGGCGCAACTCAATTTTTTATGGGTTGAAATATAAATGGAAATAAATAATAACATATATTGAGTGTTATAATAGTTGAGTATAATAGTTATAATCCTTTTAGACCAGATTGTACTTTCTTCATGAAATATGCCTATTAAATCTTGTTATTATAATTTCATATTTGATAATAATGCTATTAACTTCAAAATATGACTGTTGATTAATAAAGTTCAGTTTGTGGCCATTTAACATTTTCACAAAGATGGAAAGAACCCCTATCTAGTATTTAAGACAATCATTTTAATTTTTAGATTTTAGACTAGTAACTAGATTAAATTAAATTTTGCCTGTTTTTTAAAATTAAAATAATGCTTTTCATATAAGGCATATTGGTGCAGAATTTTATTTTCCTGATGTTAATTTTATACTATGTATACATTTTTTTACTATGATCGATTTGCTTTTGAAAGTGCGTGTAAATTACTGAAGTGACAATACATTTTTTTTTGCAATTAAATATTGGCAGTAGAGTTGATTTGCAGCAGTATTATCATCTTTGAAATCAAGTGATAATGCTAGCAAGAGCTGTTGATTAGAATCTACTTACAGCTACTTATCTTGAATTAATGGAATGGGTATGTTCATTAAGAGTGAAAATAAATATGGTCATTAAAATAACACGTGAAAAATCCAATTCTTAAATTAACTAGAGTCACTGAGTAAATTTTCATTGTATAACCTAGTATATTCCTGAGTCCATATGGAGTTTTACCTTGGAGTTGGCTCATAAATATTCCTTTGGATGAAGTCATTTTGGTCCTCCAGTCACGAAAGCCCTGAAGGAATGTCTAATATTGTGCTGGTTACTGAACTTCACTCTGCAGAGTGATGCATTGAGGAGTTACCTTTAATATATAATATTTATTGCTTTAAAAACTGAAGTAAGGGCTCTTCTTAGCCGTTATTACTGAATTGAGAGTTCAGCCTAACCTTCATGAACTGTTTAAACCAAGCACCTAGTGATATTTAAACTCACTGTAATATTTCATTTAAAATGAATCCCAGGGATAGAGGTTCTAAGATTGTAAGAAATCCACAGCATGTCTGGGTACATGTATTTACTTCTTTCACACTGTGCCAAACTTTTATAATTTGTAATCAAAATAATTTCTGTGGCCTTTAACTGGCTTATTATTTTCTCCTTGTTCATGATACTGTAAGGTGAAAAATTTATAGTTACAAGATTGGCTACAAAGCTTATTCTCAAGAACCATACAGTCTGATAGTGTATTTAATATCTTCACAAGAATAAAATAATGATCTAATGGAGAGAGATCAAGTAGCAATCAGATATATTATGTTTGGGACATCAGAGGGAGCTTCATGAAACAGTTGCCGTGTTCAGGTCCTTGAAATAAGTGCAGATGTTGTTTGGTCCTAAACAGAATCCACAGTGCTCTACCCACCCGAGTGCAATGGGAGCTGGGGGAAGTTCCTGCCATGCTGAGGGTTGTTTATCTCAGATACCAGCACAGTTAATTTCTTGGCCTCAGGGCTTTCTCTGGCACTTGAGGAGCTTCCTGGCTATACTGCAGGAGCCACAGGGGACTGAGGGCATCCCTCAGTTGGGAGGTAATGTATTTCAGTGGGAAATGAAGAAGAATAGGATAATGAACTCAGGCTTCCCTAGTCTCTCCAGGACTACAGTTTGGTGGTCTGACCACCGTGGCTTTCAGCAGGTCCCTAATAAAGCTGTATCCTGTGGCTTACAGTAGTACCTTGCTCGTTCATGCAGCCATTATTGAATTTTTCTGTCTTTTCTCCTTCCCCTTTTGATCACTTCCCAAATAAAGGGTCTTCCCCCACGTCTTTATCGCAGCACCTACCTTTTGTGTTACACAAACTAAAACAGTTTGGTGGTGATGGAGAAAGAACAGCATGGGTGAAGTTGTAAAGATTAAGAATAACACTTTAACTGGAATACCAGGTTTATGGTTCCAGGGAATGAAATTGGTTAGGTCACAAGGAACTTAATGGCAAGCTAAGGATACTGCCGATTTTCGGGTACTGCAGAATTTCTAGAGGCTTAGCAAAGGGAGCTGACCTGATCAGAGCCCTGCTCCCAGACAGTAACCTGGTGGTAGTCTTGACAACAGGTTAGCACAGGAGAGACTGAAAGTATGGAGAGCGTCTGTGAGACCATTCCGTAGTGGAGGTGAGGTAGTTACGCTCGTGAAGGATGGTAAATGCTATATTTGGCAGTTGCTTTGATGTGGGTGTCAGGTGGCTGAAAGGCATTACAAATAATTCAAATATGAGGGAGGGAGGGAGTGGGATAACAGAAGACAAAGGGGAAGGGTCATCATGGAACATGTATGAAGGACACATGGACAAAGCCGAAGGGGGATAGGATAGAGGGTGGGTGGTGGGGATGGGTGGGGTAGGGGGGAGTCGTGGTGGAGAAATGGAAACAACTGTACTTGAACAACAATAAAAAAAGAAAATTTGAAAATTAATTAATTACGAACCATAAAAAAACATGCAAATATTTCTGGCCTTTATTGCTGACTGGAAAGATGGTGATGTTTTTCTGAAATAGAAAATCTAGAGGCAGAATATGTTTAAATGAGCTAACATGACTGCAGTTTGCTTCTGGGGCAAAATCTGTCCATTGCCTATACAATATCCATTCTACCTCCTTTTTTTTCTAAGTGTTAGAATCCTCATTTTGTTCAGGCCCATGATGTGCCCAGGTCAGAAATATTTCCCAGCTTCCTGTACAGCTGGTGGTAGACTTGTGAGTAAGTTTTGGGTGATGTGATGTACGTGGAAATGTGTTAGACTGCAAGAGACAGACTCGTCTGGAAAATTACCCTTCACCTTGCCCTCATTCTGCCTGCCTATTATATGGAAATGTTCAAGTCCAGCATCAGCCTAGGGCTATGAGGTGGCTTTGAGGATGGATGCCATGTCATGAGAATTTATAATGACCAGGGAGACCATACTGTCCTCAAACTGCCCGCCTCCAGAGTTTAATTACATAAGCATGAATACACTTTATCTTCTCTGAGCCACAGGTATATTGGATTTTCTTTTATGGCAGTTGTACCTAAGACATACAAGAGGTATCCAGGTGAAGATATTCAGTAGACAGTTGGAAATAAAAAAAATAAATAATAAATAAATGTTAATAATGGCATCTAGCATTTGTGTGATACTTTTATACCAGTCCTTATTTTATATGTAAGGAGACATGGAAGGGCATGGTAGGTGGCAGAGCTGGGATTAAACCTAGGTCTTCCAGAGTATACTTGTATACTCTTACTTAATAGTTCAGAACTCAGAAGAAAAGTCACGAGAATTTATTTTTAAGGAAGGATGAGCTGGGAAAAGAATCTTTAAAACTACTGAAAGCACAACACTATTTGTATGAAAAGGGTGGGGCAAAAGTAGGCTTACAATTGTTTGTATGGAAAATAATACAATAATAAATAATAATACAAGATTAAACTGTGCTTTGCATGCTCACAACTGTAAATCTACTTTTATCCCACCCTATGTATTTTGCAATATTAAGCTTTATTACTTACAAATACTGTGCATAATAAATATAAGATCCACAAGATTTGTAAGTAACATTATATCAATAAAGAAATTCAGTTATCAATCTGAATTGTAATAAATGGTTCTGAATTAGAGACTCTTATTAATATTCCCCTTGTCTTTTTAGAAATATTTTACTAGGAATTCTGCCAGGCAGAAAGAAATGGAGAGGCCTACAATAATTTTAAAGTTGGAAAGCAATTATAGTTATCCTATCTAATGCTCTTCTTTTTAGATGAAAAACTGAGACCCGGAGCAGTTGAATGACCTGCCAGAGTTGGATATTGATGTTAGGGACAGAACTAAGACAGTAATTCTTAGTGATATATGAATTGTCACTTAGTGATACAGTTGTCTCCCTTCTGATTCACCCCCAAGTTCCCTATGCCAGGCTGAGGGAGGGCCCATTGTGGTCTACTCTGCATTCTCACTGATTGTACTCCCAGACTCTGCAGTGGTTCTGTCTGACCCTCGTAGAACCTCCTACAGCAGAGAGGGAAAGTCAGGCCAGAATCCAGCCATGGGGTCTATTTATTTCAAGAGAAAATTGCAGATTAACACATATTGAAATGTCTCATTTAAGTTTATGTCACATTTAAATGTCAACACAAATTAGTACCATCAACTGTAGAACACAAAAAGAGAGAGAGAATTACTAGTCCTAATTTTCCTCTTCGGGAAATTTGGATTATGGTTTAATGTGATTATCTGACCAAAGAACATACAATTTAAACTCCTCATTGGAGCGTTCAAGGGGTTATGTGATGTGTTCCCCATCTGCTTTCCCAAAACTTCATTCTGCTGCAGCCACACTGACCTTTTTTACTATTCCTGGAAGATGCTGAACACGCTCCTGCTCCTACCTCAGGGTTGTCTCACTTACAGTTCCTCCTGCTTCAAATACATATTGTCATTATCTGTAGAGCTTAATTTTTCACTTCCTTTAAGTGTGGTTTCAATGTCACTTCATAAGGTGTATTATTGCTGATCTATTTAAGCCAGATCTTTATTTGTGTATCCATTCATTAACGTGTCCACCTTCCAGCTCCATGAGGGCAGGTTCATTTTGTTCATTGCCACATGTCCAATGCCAACACCACTATCTGCCTAACCCAGAGTAGGTGCTCAGTAAAAGACGTGTTGAATGGATGAAGAGGACAGTATGTGAGGGACAGCTTATAAAAGCAATATTCTATAACAGAAGCTATAATTATAGAGCCCAATCAATAACTTTAGTTTTTTCTATTCTTAAAAACAACTATGGAATGATTGTAAGTTAGGAGGGCTTAATATATTGAAAGCCAGATGTTAAAAATTATTCGTTTGATGCAGTTTGTGTATGAGGCCTTTCCTGAGTCTTAAATCATTAGCCAGGATGAGCTTTCTTGTTCATTGGCTATTACAAATTTCTACAATATTTCTGCAATGTTGAGCTAGGCCTGGACACTCTGCCACCATTATCATTTGGTAGTGAATGGCCCTCTGGTGGCCAAAGGAAGTTGATGTATTTTACTTATTGATAAGGTATGAGTTGGAAGAATTTACTTCAGAGCGCAAATCTTCTTTTTAAAATATAGAGGTTGACAATTTTATGCATACAAATTTATAGTCATAGAAATGCATTTTCTAATAATATAGCTGTGAAATGATGATGATGATGTTGATGATGATGACCTCAGTGATAGTGAAAACGTGCTTGTTGAACTCTCGCAACGTGCTTGCTCTGGTCTAAGCACCTTACACGGGTTGGATTTTTAATGGGTGTGTGTCCATCAGTGGGTAGGGATGACTTTCGTTTTAGAGGGCAACAATTTATGTTCTTACACTGAAGAAGTACTGGGCAGTTGTACTTGCTTCAAGGAAATTGTATTTTATAGTCTTAATGAAGGAGATGAAATAAGTGTAATAAACAGTGGTAAACACAGAAACGCAGTGAAAGAGACATAAAACGCATCTGTAAGAAAGTCTCAGGTGACTGAAACATAACCCGTGCATAACTAGCAATGAATGTGTAATAAGCAATGTCTTCAGATAATTCTTTCAACATATTTTATTAAGAGAATAAATACAATGCATTTCATTTTGCCTGGCAAGCATTTAATTTTCTAATGTGACCAATAACACAAAAAACAGAGAAAAAAATTGACTTTCTTAAATTAAGAAAAGGATGAACTTTGTGAAACAAAATAAGAAACAACTAAATGATTTTGAATTTGCAGAGTAATCAGAATCATAATATTCAGTCTTCCCCAGATAGAAAGTTTGTCATTCCTAGCTAACCAAAGAAGCCGATCTTCTTTTGTTAAATATATAAAGGACACATGGACAAAGCCAAAGTGGATAGGATTGAGGGTGGGAAGCCAGAATGGGAGGGACAGGGAGAGTGGTGAGGGGGAAAATGGAGACAACTTTACTTGAACAACAATAAAAAGAAAAATTTACATGAAGAGGTAAGATGACCCTCAAAGCAGAAACTTTTAGCAACTAACATGTGGCAGCAAGGCAATGAAATGGGAAGAAAAATGACCAGTTTACTTGAATGTTCTCTAATTAAGACATTTTGTTGGTATTCTGCAGGAGTGTCTGGAGAATTAATTAGGTTATATGTGATGTGACAGAGCAACGTGTTTTTGCAACCTGGGAAAGCAGTTCCCAGAGAACTTAAAAGAGTTAGAGAAATTCATCACACAACTTTTCTATTCCCAATGTAGCTTTATCTATGAAAATGGCTTGCAAACATACTTAATGTTGTATCACTGTGGCAGAAAATACACAGTACTTTTAACTGGTGTCATATATCACTAAAGACATATCCATGTAGAAATTATAGGGAATTTATGGATTTTCTAAATATTTAATATGCTATGAATGGCTGAACTTAGTTTTATCCATTATATTTTATTGCCAGTAAGTTTCAAATACAGCAGATAAATTGATGCAAAATTAATCTTGTGATTGACTTAGTTGAAAGAAATGGAACTTCTAATTTATTAAATTCCATAATATTGTTTGTTATCTATTTTACATTACTTGAAAAACAAAGAAAAAAATGTCTTAGTGTAGCTTGTGAAATACATGCAATGAGTTATCAAATTAAATAAGGAAAACTGAGATTATTTTGTTGTCTACAAATTTTTATATAAAGGCAACCTATCATTTTCTAACCCATCTTAGATATTGATTCTTCAGATAAAGCTTCACTGATTCCTACCTCCACCATCATCCCCTTCCACAGTATCAGGTCCTTCTTTCATATGCTTCAATAGCACTTTTACCTCTCCTTTCTGGCACTGAATCCACTTGCAATGAATGGTTTAAAATATCTTATCCTATGTTCATTGCAGTATTATTCACAATAGCCAAGATATAGAAACAATTCAAGTGTTCATTGATGGATGAATGGATGAAGAAAATTCCCTTTTTGTGGCTGAGTGATATTCCATTGCGTATTTATTATTTAGTCATATAAAGAAGGATATCCTGCCATTTGTGACAACATGGATAACCCTGGAGGAAAATATGGTAATTAAAATAAACTATACAGAAGAAGACAAATACTGCATGACCTCACTTACATATGGCATTTTAAAAAGCCAAACTCAGAACCAGAAATTATAACAGTGGTGACCAGGGGCTGGGGGTTGTGGAAATGGAGAACTGTTGATGACAATTTTCACTTATGAGACAAACTTTCATTTACAAGATGAGTAAGTTCTAAGGATCTAATGCAAAGAATGGTGATTACAATTAATAATGTGTTGTGTGCTTGGAATTTGGTGAGACTATATCTTAAGCATTTTATCACACCAAACAAGCAAAAAAAAAAAAAAAAGAGAAAATGGTAGCTATGTGAGATGATGGATGTGTTTGATTAGCTTGGTTGTTGTAATTATTTCACATTGTATATGTAATCAAATCATCACATTGTACACCGTAAATATATACATTATTTATTTGTCAACTACACCTCAATAAATCTAGGAAAAAGTAGGAAGTCTCCCATGTTGACGTTATTGTAAACTCCCCAGAGTCAGGGATGATGTCAGTCTTGTAAACAACCTGAAGTGACTCAAGGACATTATTCCATCCATGCTCCTTCTCTTCTGAGTCATCAGTTTTACTGTCTCTATTGACTTACGCTGTCAGCGCACAGTGTAAGTCAATAGACTTACGTAAATATATAATATGGTATTATATTTTCTTTAAAAAAAGTCTCTCTCTTGATTCCACATCACCCAATTTTATCTTCCTTACCACTTGTCAGCAAAACTTCTTAAAATGGTTGTCCATACTTGACTATCTTCAATTTCTTTTTTCCTTGTCCCTTTTCACTCTCTGTAGTTGGCCTTTTACCCTCCCTACATCCCTCTACTGAAACTGCTCTTATCAAGATCACCAGTGAGTATTAATGGTCATTTTCCTATTTGTAAATCAGGAACTCTTAGTGTAGAGTCCCAATACTTTTTAATTAAATCACCTACAGGATAACTACGCATAGCAGACTTCTTCCACAGATGATCTGTTGATAACTGTATTAGTT
>PVJI01029072.1:0-15705 GCA_004026765.1 Micronycteris hirsuta
TCAGTATCTATGTTAATACATGAA
This sequence comes from Micronycteris hirsuta, assembly GCA_004026765.1. Classification (NCBI taxonomy): domain Eukaryota; kingdom Metazoa; phylum Chordata; class Mammalia; order Chiroptera; family Phyllostomidae; genus Micronycteris; species Micronycteris hirsuta. Next base: position 25 of record PVJI01029072.1, read on the forward strand.
GAATATCCTCTAGTCTAAGCATTTGATTTGCTTGTTGGGGAAAACAAACTCCTTTGAGAATATCGTACAAGCAGTAAACTCTTTGCCCAGACAAACTGCTTTTTGTGTTGCTAGGCATGCATTCACGGGGCTCAGAGGCCCAGCCCTTAAATTCTTAGTACCTGAAACTCAGATCAATTACCCTGAGTTCTAAGAATCCTGTCGTCTTTACATCAGCGATCCAGCTCCATACTGGAGAGGACTTTTCGTTACTGCCTGGTGCTACAAAATGGGTTGAGGCCTCCCTTCGACCCCTGGATAGCTGCCTTCCCCAAGGATGTCACTCAAGATGCTCCCCGAGGTCTTGCTCTGCGGGCCCTGATTCCTGAAACCCTCCAGCCTGCCCTATCCAGCTGAAAATCTCATATATGTTGTATGTGTCACAGATGACAGATAGATATATAGGCAGGTAGATAGATAGACAGGCAGAACTCCTTCTGTGCCAGGCCTCCCTGGGGGATCCACCATAAATAAGAAACATCAGTTCCCGACCCCTTAGTAATGTCCATCACAATAGCACGTATTATTCGGCTATAATGAGAATGGCTACTGTCCTCCTCAGTCCCCATTTAAAGGGGGTGAGCTAAATTTTCCCTTCCCAGAAGGGAGGGAGGAATAGAAGTGAGTCAGCCTAAGCTAAGAGAAGCAGGAAAAGATGAGCAAGATCTTTATACTCCCCCAAATCCTTGATTCATGCCTCTCTGGATTGGGTCAATGAAATGGATACCAGGCTGCCAGGAGATTTCTGGAATACCTGAGGCTGTCCTGCAAGCCCCAGCTGGTCACATAACCATAACTGTCCCCACCAATAGTCAAGGTGACGTAGATAATGCCATCCTGTAGCACCAAACCACAGTGAATACGAAGAAAGAATTTTCAGTGCATAGAAGGCCACGCAGAACCCTGCTCAGCTAGCATAGGGCTGCTTTGCTCCTTTTTGAAAAACTCCTCATAATATAGCCATGCATCAAATTAAAATTTGGAAATCTATATTTTGTATTGTGATGGGGATATTTTGCATTTCTACTACTAATAGGTTCCCCATTGACCATCACAACCAGATTCTTAACTAGTTCTTCCATTTATTTCAGGCTTCCTGATCCTCTTTTCTTGGTGTAGATACAGGGGTGTCCAATCTTTTGACATCTCTGGGCCACACTGGAAGAAGAAGAGTTGTCTGGAGCCACGCAGTAAATACATTGTGACACGTAATCACAAAAAGATCTCATAATATTTTAAGTAAATTTATGATTTTGTTTTGGGCCGAATTCATAGCCATCCTGGGCCTCATGCGGCCTGTGGTCCACAGGTTGGACACCCCTGGTTAGGTTAGGGAGCTGAGATTCTGAAGGCCAAGTGGCTTTTTCCAAGGCCCCATGCCAGGCACTCCCCGATCTGTGATTTGAACCCACATCTGTCTGATTGCAAAGAACACTGAGCTTTCCTCTTCACACTATTACATGGGTTACCCCAATTGTGGCTTTTTCAGGATAAAAAAAAAAAAGATTGCCTAAGTCCTCAGTCCTGGTCAAGTGATCAATAAACACTGATGGAACTGAGTTTGAGTTGCAGAGCGAAGACACCAGTTTCTGACCTGTGCTGCTGGCGGAACCCCACACTTGCGACAGCGTCCTGTGTACAGGCCCCTGCTCTCCTGGGGTAAAGTTCAGAGCCGGCTCCCCACAGTCTCCAGGAGGCTGCTCTTGGCGCAAGTCTGGGGCATGAGCACTTTTACACGAGCTCTGTAGCCCGCAGAATGCTGGGGAAAAAATATACAGGGCTAAATTTTGCTGTTGAAGGAGGCAATCTTGAGCTCTGAGTGTTTAATTACTTATGCCAAAACAAAAGAGCCAGTTTAATAGGATAATTGCCCATGAAAGGGAATTAAATGGAATCAAAAGAAAAATTGAAGCCACAATATTCTCTTGCCTTCTGGAGGTGCAAAACGAATTGTTTTGCTTCTGAAGCTCCCTTTTGGGTGTTCCCTCCCAGCTAATTTTTCAAGTTATTTGACACTGCAGATACTCATTTTCGCTACTTAGGAAGCAAGATCTCCCTAATTCCGGCTTTTAGAGTTAATCTGTTTAACTCAAACGCAGTGCTTGGGTTGGAAAAGTCGACCTCGGATCTGACAATGGCATTGGATAGAAAAAAGAGACGAAGTGAATGGTTGTGGAGAGCTCAGTTCCTGCGTAATAAACCGGTTTGTTGGTGCCCACCATTGCAGTAACACGGTTTTTAAAGGAAAATTACGAGCATCAGGACACCTGGGACACACGCTGAGGGGTCTCGGAAGTCGATGAGTCCGGTGACAGAACTCTCAGCCCCCAGGCACGTACGCCAAGAAGAGAGTTGCCCGTGAGCAGCGAGGGCGTTACTGCTCTCGTATTTCTTTAAATCTGAGCAATTGGAAATTATGTGCACTTTGTAAATGGATATTAGCTAAATATAGTGTTCACAGGAGTATACTCTGTAGCCATAAATGACATTTTAGATCATTATTTATTGGCTTGCTTCTTCCATATGGTCACTGGGTGGTTTGGGGGGAGAAATGAAATTAGTGAAATTAGGTGGAGATTATGGAAACTTGCTTACAAAATCTGTGCACAAACAACTCTTTCTAAATTTTGCTTGGGCCAAAATGTAAGCCCTGTACATGCTGGATGCCATGGGCCAAAACTTCTCTTGGGATTCTGCTGGTTGGTCTCCAGATTATTCTAAAGTAATCTGAGGTCAAAAGTTCATACGTTTGTTGAGGGGAACTATAGACCTTTCAAGGGGAGATAACCTCTGGGGTGTTTGCTAGATGGGCCTGAGAGTCATGAGACAGTTTGGGACACAGAAATAAGTGATAAAGAAAGCCATGGTTGTGGATGAGACTGTCTGTGATGTGCATAGAGTGAGAAAGCGAGAAGGCCTGGAATGAAGCCCAAAGACACTAGGAACAGGGTGGACATCGGACACTGGAACCATGGCCAGCAAAGCCAACTGAGTAGAATCAACTGGTGATGAAGAAAGGAAGGGACAAAGTCAGAACTAAACGAAGACATTTTCCAAGTTGGAAGAGAGGAGCCAACCTGCAGGAAGGATGGGTCAAGGTAAGCTGAGGACTCAAATGCATTTACAATCCCTAACGAAAGGAAATTGCGGGTGATTTAACAGAAGGTATTTCAGGGGAGAATGAAGGGGGAGACCACAATGGAATGGTCAAGAAGAGGTTTTTTTCAGCTTTGATTATACAGGAAAGGGGATAGGAAACAAATAGCTGAAGGGGAATAAGAAGTTGCTGGAGGTTGTATCCCCACCCCCTTTTTTCTTGTTTATTTAACAAAGGGAGAGGACTTTAAGATATTTAAACTTATTGGAAGGAGATAGTTTATGAAGGGAAGAGGGGATTATGAATTGCATCCGGGAGTTGTGGGGCAAGGGAGGTATGCACCATGAAGGGCGTGTGGAAGGTTCACCATTCAGTGGGAGGAAAGACTTGCTTTCCTCCATATGCAGATGAAGCATGGGGACAGGTGTGCAGCTAGGAAGTGCAGGTGCGGTCGTGGACAACAGAGGAGACAGCCGAACCAGCGAAGCAGACTGACCCAGGGGTAAGGTGATGGAACGGAGGAGACTACACTCCTTGAATGTCCAGAACTGCCAACCTATGAGGCTGATTCGTCTTCTCTGGTTCCACACAAGAACCTGGGTAGCGATAGCAAGAGGAGAGACTTTTTCTCTGCCCAGTGAAGTTAAACCCCTAAGCCAGTATCACGCAGTGAGCGCCTTTATTTAACAAATATTCACTGCACATCTATTATGAGTCAGGCAATGTTTCTAAGCCCCTGTGAACAAATAGACACCACCCCCCCGCCCTGCCTCAAATGATTATACTTGGGGAGTTTACATTTTGGTAGACTCTGTTTTACAATCAGATTTATACTTGTATAAATTGAAAATGTTTCACTCTCTTAGTGATGAATCTCTCTTATTAGCTTAGGGAAAAAAATAAAGCCTTAAACTTTTCAAGTGGATCACATTAAGTACCAGTGGAATTAAAGTTTATGTGGTATACTTATATATGTTGCTCAGTAGAGAATATAGCCTTAGCCTCTAAGGAGCAATTTTTTTTAAAAAATGCACAGCACTTTGACACTGGTGTTTCTTCCCCTAGACTCTGTGCTCTTTTAATTAAGGGAATGTTTCTTATTTATGTTTATGTTCCTGATGCCCAGCACAATATCTGGCATATATTTTATGCTCAATAAAACTTTGTCGAAGTAATGAATGAATTAGTTCACACATGACAATTAGATAAATGGAAACAGTGATCTATAAGAAGTTGAACGTCATATCAATGAAAAATATGATGCTTCAGGATGATCTTCCATCACGTTAAATGCTAGAAATAGACAGAACTCATTAACAATGCCAGATACATCCATCATTACCACTCGGTATAAAAACAACCACCGCCGCAACATAAAAACTCCACGTGGTGCTCATAAAGCATACGGAAAATCTGCAAGACGGATTATAACCCCAGCGACGTTCATTTCAGCAATTTTCACTCAAGCTGCAGGTTCTCGAGTGTTTTATTATTAGACTTTTATAACCTTCAAGCTCTTGCCACAAACTTCAATACATTTTGAGTGGAAGATCCACTTAGCTCTGAAAAACCGTTATAACCTTGAAGTAGTCTGGGTAATTTGGGCCCTAAAACTTTTGGAAACAGAAAAAAAAAAAAAACAAGGTTGTTTTTGGTGGTTGTTTATCCTGAAAGTAAAGAATAAAAATTGGTGAGATAGAAGAGGATGCACCTTCACAACTTTTTTTGTTTAACCTGTGTAAATTCTCTGTTCACCAATGTTCTGTCTGGTTATCTGTGACATGAGCCTTATATTAATAATGGACATAATAGTCATCTAATAAACGTGTTAGGCCAGATGTTCTGCAAAGAGCACCCAGTTTTTGCAGAAAGGAGACCTGAGTCCAAATCCTGCCTTTGCCACTGATGCATGTGCGTGTGTATGTGTGCGTGTGATTTATTTAGCTTCTCTTAGTCTGTTTTCTTAGGATAACACCTGCTAGGCATGGCCATTGTGTCATTCACAGCTCCCTCTGTGGTTCCTCTTTAAAGACCATTTTTCATATCCTAAGTGAAATAAGCCAGGCGGTGAGGGACAAACACCATATGATCTCACCTTTAACTGGAACATAATCAACAAAAGAAAACCCTGGCTGGCGTAGCTCAATGGATTGAGCGTGGGCTGCAAACCAAAGGGTCGCAGGTTTGATTCCCAGTCAGGGCACGTTCCTGGGTTGCGGGCCAGCAGGTCCCTAGTGGGGGCCACATGAGAAGCAACCACACATTGATGTTTCTCTCCCTCTCCTTCCTCCCTTCCCCTTTCTAAAAATAAATAAATAAAATCTTTAAAAAAATAAAAAATAAATCAACAAAAGAAAAAAATCAAGCAAAATATAACCAGAGACATTGAAATTAAGAACAATCTGACAGTAAACAGAGGGGAGGTGGGAGGGGGTAATGGGGGAAGGGTTTTCAGGGACTACTATAGAGGACACGTGGACAAAACCAAGGAGGAGAGTGGAAGCAAGGGAGGGAAGTGGGTTTGGGGTGGGGGGAGCAGTGGGGGAAAAATGTAGACAACTGTAATTGAATAACAATAAAATGATTTTTTTTAAAAAGACCATTTTTCAGAAGGTCTTTTCACAAGTTGCAGTGTCTCTACCTGTTGGATCCATAGATGATTAAACCAGCGGGGAAAAGTAACTGCATTAACTACTTGCACCGAAAGGGACAATTCTAATTGTGTGATCCAATCAGATGTTCCTTGGCAATTATTTTAACTTTTATGTGGGACTTATTATGTAGTAGACACTTTGCAAACTATAAATTATTCAAGGCACATAACGAGTTTATGAAGCAAACACTGTTACTAGGTTACAGATAAGGAAACAGGTACAAAGAGATTAGTAACTTTCTCAAGAGCTAAGAATTGAAAAAGCCAGGTTTCAACCCCAAGCATTCTAGCTCCAACTCTGTGCTCTTAACCACTAGACGAGACTAGACATAAATGTGAGTTATAGGGGAAAAAAGATAATTTGCCTCAGGTGAAAAATTAAAAATGTACTATCTGATTAATTTATTCTTTCAGAGTATTTACTGAGAACCATGTGCCTGGCACTTTGCTCAGGGCTGAGGATGTGCTGGTGACGAGCAATTGAAGCAGACATGTGCCTGACCTCAAAGAGGTAACAGTGCCTGCAGGAAAGATTACGTGACAACAATACACTGTCACAAAAATAAATGTCGACGTAAGGGCTTCGAAATAAAAATCTGTGTGCGCGCCTCTTTCTTCTTCTAGACCGATTTCTAAAAGCGACCCTCTGAGGCAGGGACAGTTCCTGTTACTCAGTAGAAGCTCCGTGGATGTCCCGTGCATGAAATTTACACAAAAGCCAAAATTACGTTGGAAAAAGAAAACTACTCTTGGGTTTGAAAGAACAGAAAATATGTATTTCAAAATTAATAACAGAAAGATATAGATTAGATCATGTTAGAAGGCAGTTTGTGGAAAGGAAAAAATGTTGAACTTCAGATTCTGTGATCTTACTTTATGTGAAGTGTCTTATTTCTTCGCAAAGTAAGGTCTGTATCACCTCTGTGTTAAATGTTTCTATGGCAAATAATAAAAATAAATAAGTGACCTGGCTTGTATAGCTCAGTAGATTGAGTGCTGGCCTGCACACCAAAGGGTCACCAGTTCCATTCCCAGTCAGGGCACATGCCTGGGTTGCAGGCCAGGTCCCCAGTAGGGGGCATATGAGAGGCAACCACACATTGATGTTTCTCTCCCTCTCTTTCTCCCTTCCTTCCCCTCTTTCTAAAAGTAAATAAATATAATCTTTAAAAAAATAAATAAGTAGTAACATCTGGAGCCAAGTAATGAAAATGCATAGCTTTATTTTGAATATAAAAGAACAAAAATTCAAAACTCTGAGACTTGTCCCATAAATAAAGCATGCATAATGGTCTAATTGTCTCTGGAAATAAGACTAAATCACAAAGCCTGCTTTCAGGGTATCCATGACCCTGCGCGTGGTCCCCTCTCTACCCCTGACTCCATGTGCTCCCCACATAAACCTTCTCCTCTGCGGTTCCTTTGCTTAGCTTTGGCTCCTGTCTCACGATGGTCCATGAAGTTAGCATCACTAGCCCATTTTACTGTCTTAACTGTCTACTAAAGCCAAGCACAGCTCTAGCTTTGCTTCTGTCTTAGAAATCCCTTGCTTCTCCCTTGACTCATCAGTTCTGTTTTGTGCTTTTTAAAATATATGCTCTGCCCATGCTATCTCATTGCATCCTTCGTGTGTCCAGTACGTACCCACGGTATAGAATGATCACCTTGTAAATGATAGTTATGCCCTTCGGCCCATATCATGGAGTAAGACTTTACATAACTCCAAATTTAAGTTATACATTAAATTGTGTGGCAGCTGAATATTCCAGTCTTATTTCTTCTCCCAGCCCCATCCGAAGGCTGCATTTTCCATCTTCATCGCACTACTGTTGGGCCTTGGAAGTGCATTACGGTCAGAGTGAAAGGCGAAACATCTTGTTTTCCATCTGCTCCTTCCTTGCAGCTGTGAGCAAAGGATTCCAAGTGGCCAGAGTCACATGAAGGAGAGAATCTAGATTCTGAATCGCTAGACCTCTGCAGGACTACCAACAAGGGAGAAACAAAACAAAAAAATGCTGGTGGTAAGCCACTGAGAGTTTAGGACCAATGGATAGTGTAGAGTTTTCCGACTAATTAAAAGTGCACAAATAGAGGGGGTACTGAATTGGCTTCCAATTTCTTGCTCCTTGCTCTTCCTGGCACCAGTACAATGAGAATGTTGGACCCCTTCAAGTTTTCCCTTAGGCTGCTTATGCTATCCTCACTTTTTTGGGTTCTTTTTTCTTCTTGTTGTTCTGCAGGGTCATTTTTTTGTTTGCTTATATTCCAAATCATTGATTTGATTCTTGGCTTTATCAACTCTACTATTGTTTCCATGTAAATTGTTCTTCAATTAGGGCATCTTTAATTTCTGACTGGATCATTTTATACTGCTGAGGTCCTCACTAAGTTCCTTGAGCATCCTTATAACCAGTGTTTTGAACTCTGCATCTGATAGACTGCTTATCTGCATTTTGTTTAGCCTTTTTCTGGAGTTTTGATCTGTTCTTTCATTTGGGCCATGTTTCTTTTTCTCTTTGTTTTGGCAGCCTCCCTGTATCTGTTTCTATGTAGTGGGTAGAGCTGCTTGGCTTCTGTGTCTTAGTAGTGTGGCCTAATGTAGTAGGTGTCCTGTAGGGTCCAGTGGCACAGCCTCCCCTATCACCTGTGCTGGGTACTCAAGGTGTGCCCTTCCTGTGGGCTGAGTACACCTTCCTCTTGTAGTTGACCCTTGGTTGCTGTTGGCAGATCAATGGGAGGGATTTACCCAGGTCAGTCAGCTGCAAGGACTGGCTGAGACCACTGACCACCAACCTCCACCCTCCGTGAAGGATCAGCTATGCAGGAGCAGGGTGGTGGTGCTCTGAAGTGGTCTGTAGTTATTCACTGGGTGTGCTGGCCCTGGGGTTTCCCAGGTAGTACAGGCCAAGGTCAGCCCCCACCTGTGTTCTGCCTGGGGCCACCCTGCCTGAGTTATAAAGCAATCTGAGATGTCTGCTATTTGTGCTGGGCTTGGAGATTCCCAGGTAAAGCCAAAGTGTGAATCTAGGCTGGCTGCTGCTAGTGCCCGGCCTGGAACTCAGTGAGACCAGCTGTGGCTTGTTTGAAAGGCTTTAGGAAGTTGTGAAGCGTGAGTCAAGACAAACCATTCACGTAGAAAAGCAGCTTGGGTGGGCCCATAAGTTGGGTGAGGTAGAATCTCTGGGGATTTCCAAGCTGGGCCAAACCATGTTCGCCAGGTTGAGGGAGTCTCAGATACAGCACCAGCTCGCTGGCTCAGTCCGGATAGACATGGTTCCTTTAATTCCGTAGTTGTCAGATTTCCATTCAACTTGATTTCTGACAGTTCGAGTGATGGTTGTTCAATATTTTGGTTGTAATTTTGATGTGATTGTGCAAAGAGGTGAGCCAAGTCAGCCTATGCTGCCATCTTGACTGGAAGTTTCTCTGATCTTTTCAATGGATCGGTTCTCTTACTTGAAATCATATGAGATGTGTTAACATCTCCAATGATATGCATTCAAAGTTCAAAAAAAAAAAAGGATTGGTTCAAATCCAAAACATTACAGTCTTTTATTTTCTTTCATAAATAGCATGTTACCAACTGAAATCAGGCATTAACTAAGCTATGACTCAGTAATGTGCAGAATAGAACTCAAGCACTATGAGTAAAAACATCAATTATTCTACATGAGGCAACCAATTTGTCAAGAGAGACATAAACGGATTTAATTTTTTCTTGTCACCATAAATATTCAACATTTCTGAACACAACCTACTTAGCCTGGTGAGTAACGACTATTAGATTTATTTATCAAAATAAAGTTGCTTCTCATCGCTAAGCCATTGGAGCCTTCACCAAACGCAATGTCCTGTAAAGTAGCCGGTGTGGTAGCTTCACCCAATCTCAAAAGGCTAATAATTAGTAAAGATGGGTTAGGATCATAAACTTTTTAAATTTAAAAATTGCTATCTCCATAAAAATGAACTGGTGTGGAAGGAAGCTTCTAGTGGTGGAGGGGGAGATGTAATCCCAACATCAGAGATTTCCAGATAGACAGGAGATAGGAGATTTGGGAAGACCCTCTAAGACGGAAGGTTCAGCACAGGTAAAGATGCGGAAGTAGGGAAGATCATAGCACCTTGGGAAATCTGAATTGTCACTCAATAATAAGACCTTTTGTGTGTAGAATGCACTTCTTATGTTTTGCAAAATTGTCACGTGGTTGGCCAGGTTCATACATGACTTTCCTCCTTCCCCTGTCCCCTGCCACTCTAATTACTCTGCGCAGGCCTCTCCCCTCCTTCTCCCCACTTATTCATTCGAATTGCAATTCGAAAGGAAAATGAGCCAGCCACTCTCAGAGATGATTGAAGTGATTTTTCACAGAATCTGGCCAGCAGCCTGCGTTGGTTTCAGTTTAGAGAATGCACACTACCAAAAATAAACTCCTCTCTGCTCACAGCTGTGCAGCTGGAGGAAACCAAGCAGATGGCAAGGAAACCAAGAGCAGCCTCCACAGAGCACCTTGAAACAGGGCAGCAAGAGCCAGCTCCTGGAACCCCAGAGGGAAAGTTTGGTGGGGGGGTGGGGGGTGTGCGCACGCACAAAGCCTTCAGACTATCCACAAGGAAAGCAGATCAGAAAGTTTCTGCTGGAAGGAACACTCAGTCCAACTTCCCACGTCTCCTGTGCCTGTTATAGACAGCAAGTAGGAAGGGACGTGGTGTGGGAGGTAAGGGTGAGCGCTTCGGAGCCAGGCTACCTGGGGTTTTATCCTAGTTTTGCTACTTCCTGACTTTATGATTTTGGGCTCCTTACTTTAATATTTGGTGCACAGTTTTCTCTTCTTCAAAATCAGGATCAGAATTGTAAGGAATAAATGTGATAATTCGTGCGCCGGGCACATGGTAGGGGCTCCACGAATGACAGCTTCTTGTTCATTGTTTTTGAGGTTATTATTATGATTATTACCTTATGGACCTCCTTTAATAATTTTCTTCCTAATCTTGAAAACAGCCCAGCAACGTCCGCAGTGTTTTTTCCTCTCTATTACTGAGGGAAGGGAGGCCCACAAAGTTAAAATGACTTGCCCAAGGTCACAGAGCAGGTAAAAGAATCAGAATTTGAACCCAAGTTCATCAGACTCTCCAGTTTATGTTCTTCCTACAAATTCTGGCTGTGTCTCAGAAAACGCAAACATACCCAGGGATGAGACAGCACAGGAACTAGAGTCTGAGCAAATGGGACCCAAGGGTGTCAACTCCGGTATAATGGGAAGGTGCAGTACAGGATTAGACGACCCTGGCTTTGAATACAAGCTCTGTACTAACCATAGGGGCCTCAAAAATTCTTTTAGGAGAGCCCCTTAGTGAGCCTCAGTTTTCTTCTTTTAAATAAGGGCTTTGTAAGAATTTAAAATAGACTTCCTAGGGATTCTATTAAGATTATCTCAGCTCAATTTTCAATACCCAGAGGAAGCCTTTGGCCCCCTGACTAAATCAATTCTCTTATTCTAGACACACATCACACCAGACAGCTCTCACTGCAACCTATATTGCATTGCAATTTTATATTCTCCCTTTGGCTCTTGGTTTGTGTCTTTCTCCCATCCTTTGGGGTGGCACGCCCCACTAAGGGCAGAGCTCTGTCTCCAACACTGAGCACAGGACTCAGTTTTGTGAGCTCCATCGAAACACTTGTGTCTTATTTCTTCATGTTCGGGCTCCAAGTTTCGTGTTTAATCAGCTACTTCTAAGTGAGCACCCCTGTACCCCAAGAGCTCAAGTGAGGAATTACAAACCAGCGCAGGAAGACAGCAGGACACTGATTTTCAAGGCTGACTTAAGTTATATTTTTTAGCACTCCAAATAAATGACAAAAAGTCAGAATGCTGTTGCTTGCCCTCTCTGGTGCTTGGTTATTTTCCACCGAAGCTGTGGGAAGACAGAGGCCAGAGATTCCATGCCTTCTAAGAGATGACTAGGGTTGGATGTGGCAAGGGGACTAGCGAAGCTCTGTACAGCTGCCTTTCACGGAAATGTTCATGTCACCCTGGCTTGGGGACAAAAGCTCTGTGGGGGCCCGGTCAGCGGCAGAACAGAGCCCCCAGGATGGGCCTGCCCACTCTCCTGGTGGGTGAGATCAATGAAGTGACCATGTCCAAGGGGAGAGGCAGGCACCCTGGGCACTCTTACCTCCAGCACTAACCACAGCTCACTGGACAGCCCGGTTCTCCCTCCTGACCCTCGATTCCTCTGGGAAGCGAGAGGTTTAATGGAGATGATGTCTGAGGGCTTTCCCGGAAGTAAGAATTCATACTCGCATCTTGGACAGAAAATCAAAGGCTACGGAAGTCAGAAAGAGCCCTAGACATCATTTAGTGAGAACCCCAGTTGGTGTGTAAATTGCTCTCCTGTGCAACAGGCGGTACTCCAACATGGGTGCAAACACATTGCTGAAGACAGGAGGGGGCGGGGGCTACTCAAATCCAGCCTCAGTTAAGATGCAACCGTCAGAGGCATTTTAAGACCCAAGATGGTATACAGAGATGGTATGTCACGGAGTTCGCAAAGGTGTTTCCCATACCTGTCCTCTGTGTTTAAGGCGAGATGTGCTTGCGTTTCGGGGATCAGAGGGACCCAAGCTCAAATCCTAACTCTACCATTTACTGTTTGTGTGACTGGAAGGCCTGAAACTTGCCTTTCATCATTTATACAATAAGAGCAGATCTATTGCAGTTTATTATTATTTATTATTATTAGTTGTGATTGTCAGTACTTGAAAGTTCGGTGAAACAGGGAAGTTGGTTTCAACCTTTTCTGCTAATGATGTTTTTTAACTTTTCAGAAAAATATTAAAACAAAGCAAGTCTGTCTTACTCTTCAAGATTCTTGGCATGTATATGTTTTTACTTAAATGGTTTCTTGGGTAACACATATCCTGTAAGAGTCAACAAGGCTGAGAGAGAAGAGACTTGTGTCTTGTTAAAAGCACAGACTTTGGGGTTATATTTCTGTTTCTTCCATTTTGAGCAGACAAGGGTGAAAACCCCGTTCTCCTCTTTCGCCATCTGTAAAATGGGTTTAATGATACCAAGTGTTCAATGTTATCTTGACAAACTGGGAGTGTCGATAAAAGTGCTCCTGACTACATTGCTCCAAAAAGGCCTGTTATTAGTGTGATTATTCCAATTTTAACCACCAAGTTCAGAGGGCTTGTGAGACACCTCCCTTTATTATTGAGCAATACACTCCCTTACCCCCACGCTGAGGCAAGAACAGCACTCTGTGGTTTCATTTCCATGAGAATGAAGGACACCCACTGGGAGGCAGGGGTCTGGGTCCACATCCTGAATCCTCTTATTTTGGGCAGGTGACCTTGCGTCAATTACGCCCCCTATGTGTCCTTTTGTTTTCTTCACCTGAAAAGCAGGGAATACCAGAAGCACCCCCAAGCAGGGTGGAGAGAGTAAATGAGATGAAGTCCTGATCAGAGCATCGGAGACCTACACTGAGCAGCAGCCACATTGGACTCTAAATCTCGGCTCTCCGCATGACGAGAAGGGGCGCCAATTGTTCAATCAGAGAAGCTAATCGAACTTTCGTGCATATCATCCGCTGCGCTTCCCTTTCCCTACCTGCCATGGAGGATCAATGAGATAATTTCCCTGAAAGTGCTTTGGGAAGCATAAAGCACTCTAAAATGTAGGCTGTCATTGAAACTCTTATTAGGGGGCCAATTCAATGCTATTATAATTTGAGAGCGGGCAGGATGGGAAAGGCAGGCAGATTTCCAAACAGATAATAACTTTTATCAGCATCAGACTGTATCCAAAGCATGTGCGTCCTTCTGATCTGGAATGAAAATAGCTGCAATTAATTTGACAGCCAATCAAAGCCATGAATTAGTGGAAAGTCATTCTCTAAGGGACATTTTTCCTCATGAATGGAAAAAAGAAAATGACCGAAATAATTAAGCAGATATGTGGGTCATGCTGATATGGAGACTGGCATCAGGCACACTTCATTTCGAGTGTACCGTGGTCATGTTCTCACATTCGGGAACATCGAAGTGTGCCCAGATGTGGAGAGGTCAACCCCCTAGTCAATTGTGGTTGCAAGTTGAGAAACTGAACACCAGAGGTGAAGTGACATGTTTTAGGTTGCCCAGCTTGTGAGAAGTCAAACTAGACCAAGAAACCATGTTTCCCAAACATCATGTCAACAAGAATGATGAACCTAAATTCAAAAGACCTGGATTTGGGTCCAGACTTTGCTACGTTTAAGACCTCAGCCAAAAGTTTTTCTTTCTAGGTTCCATTCAAGCCTTGTCCATTTGAAAGTGCAGGATGGGCATCCCAGTGCCTTTTTTCGTTTGTTTTTTTGTTTTTGTTTCTGTTTGGCGCATTTGACCTAAAATTGCTTCACCAAAACCTTAATTAGTTGCCAGGTGTGAGTTATTTCCTCATTCACTAGCCATACCTAGAATCCAAACCAGACATAGAGCCATGTGTCTTGAATGGAGTGTGCAATCCTATCACCTGAGGAGCCTGTAGTACTTCAGATTATGATTCAGACAGTTGGAGGCGGTCCCTGAGACTCTGCACTTCCAACAAGCTCCACGTGTTGCTGATGCTGCTGGTCCATGGACCACCCTTTAAGGTTCAAGGGCAGAGAGAAGGCAGAGACCATCTCCCACATAGAGCCTTGGGATATTATCTGAATGACATCTACTAGCATCAGAGAAATACTCTGTGCTATGGCTCAACCCCACCTCAAAGAGTCAAAGATGGGCAAGGGTTCTCATAAGTTCAAACTAAGTCCTCATTGCAAGATCATTCTCAATGTTTTCCCACCTTAACCATCTTCCTTCACCAGAATAATTGCCGTTACACAGTAAATATCAGGGCAGTATGAGTAGAAATAACCTGAGCAAATCTGTGACTTAAACTATGTTCCTCATTAGAGGTAACTGTGTCAAGATTGCTGGGATCATGTTTGGGGAGAGGTATATCTTCTCATTCACAGTGGAGAACTTGCTGACAGACCAGAGATGTTATGATCTCTTAAAAGCAAGGAAAGTATTTAGCGCCCTGGCTGGTGTAGCTCAGTGGATTGAGCGTGGGCTGCGAACAAAAGGATCGCCGGTTGGATTCTCAGTCAGGGCACATGCCTGGGTTGCAGGCCAGGTCCCTACGGGGGCCCCAGGGGGATGCAACCACACATTGATGTTTCTCCCCATCTCTTTCTCCGTCCATTTCCTTCTGTCCAAAAACAAATAAATAAAAAATCCTTAAAAAAAGATTTCTTGGAAAATATTCTTTAAAAAAATAAAAAATAAAATAAAATAAAAACTAAAAAAAAAAAAAAAAAAAAGAAAAGTATTTAGCTCTGTCTCTATCTTCCTTGTAGCTCTCCCCGAGTTGCATTTCAGAACCCTCCTTGGTCTCGAACTGAAGGAGAGGCATTCCATTGAGTTGGTGATGATGATGGTAGTGATAGCAATCATTTATTAAGTACTTACAATGCACAATGCATTGTTTTAGGCATTTTACTGTGTGACTTTGTTCATTCTTTACAAGGATGCAATTACAGATACTGCTATTAGTTACCATTATTTACCAACCTGCCAAAGGTTACATACCTAGCAAGTGGGAGGTCAAGATTTAAGTCCGAATGGCCTGAGTCCAGAGTCCAGCTCCTCACATCCACACACGAAGCGACAGTGCACATGCCCATCACATCGATCTGCCAGGATCTGCTCCACAGGCCCCTCCAGGCACAAACCACTGGGCCGTCCCTTGTTCTTCTCCCTACCTGTCCGACTCCTACCTGTCCAACCCCTACCTGTCTGACCCCTACCTGTCCAACCCCTACCTGTCCGACCCCTACCTGTCCAACCCCTACCCAG